>VZSC01005224.1:260001-315093 GCA_013398225.1 Steatornis caripensis
TTTTTTTTTTTTTTTTTGACTATATGCAAGGCATAGCTCGGCCAGGAAGGCTTAATTAGCTAAGTCCACAAATTAATCATTCAGATTAAATTGCTTGTATCTATCCAGCACTGTGATATTTATTTATCGAGTAATTATTATTGAATATCTGAGATAAAAGCCTTTAGACTAAAAGCATTGCTACTGTTCAAATGTGTATTTATATATTTCAAACTCCAAACCCTAAACCTCCGACTATGCTGAGAAAATGTTTAATGTCACAGTAAGAATCAAAACAAAGGAAATAAGTGAAACAATAAGGTTGAATATGCAGTCGTGAGACTGTGAGCGACTTTGAGCAAAGACTTTCCCGCTTATGAAGTATCCAGTGAAGTGTCTAGCACATGGTGGTTATTACTCAAACTAATTATTTTCCTCTTAATGTAAAACTTTCACATCACATTTTCTGTGTGTCTTTGTCCTTTTTTTTCTTACAGAATTCCACTTTTTGAAAGATTTCTCTCGGGCCCTGATGGCTGTAATGGAGCCTCGGAGCAATGCTGAGGCTCATGTTTTTAAACATTTGGGGAGGTCTTGGTGTAAAACCACTGGGATATATAGGTGGAAAATCCTAAACAGGTTTTTATTTTGGTGTGTATGACACAGACTTCATTGGCCTTTACTCATATAATAACACTTTTTGGAATTTTCTTATTGTGCTTTACAGTTTCTGAACTGCCCAATATTCCTCAACGATTCCCTGTAGTTTTTTCCTGGCTCCTGCAAAAATAGGAAAAGTTTTCATCTGCATGGAGTAGACTTCTGTGGGACTTCTCTAGCCTTCTCAAAAATGTGACAGTGTAAGGACTAGGTTTTAAAAGCTATTTGGGAATCCATCTCCCAAAGAATTATGGACGAGTTAGACACTTAGCTGTTTCGAGAATCTTGGCCCTAATCTCGGTGCCTTCAGAAGTGTTTGCTGCTTGGTGGCTTCCAGTGAAGGCTAAGGAGAAACACATTTCAGTTTGATGGGTGACTCGCAAAGACAAAACACAACTCAGAGAATTCCCAAGAGGCTGTATGCTATGGAAATTTCTGGACGAAGTTTTTTTTCCTTGGTGTGTAGCTCTTCGCATTTATAGTTTCAGAACCTCCTGAGCTGAGATGGCCTTGAGCTTCAGCCGTTGTCTCTGGCTTTTTGATATTTCTTGATCATCTCTCATTTTATCTAATCTATTCTCTGTGCTCAGAACTCCCAAATGGGTTACACAAATCCATGCATCTAATGGTTAAATATTTCAATACACCTAAACGAATTTACTGATGTTAGATTAGAGGAAAGCAATTTGCATAACAAGGAACACAGGCAGTCAAGACCATAGTCTTTGCTTTAGGTTTCACCCAGTGTCTCAAGCTCCTTAGTGGAATCGGCCAGAGAGCATCCTCCTCCCTCAGAACATTTGACTCAAATTTCATCCAGTCAGCACAAGTGTGAGCCTTACAAGGGCTGGAAACCAACTGGCTGTGAATCACATCACTTCTAAAGAGAAATTAAAATCTCATTCACTGCCTTCACAGTGAAGTATAGGGAGAAAACCAAACAAAAACAATATAAAAAGTTGGCCATAGTTACACAGTTTTTAGGAAAATGCTGGTTTCTTTTGAAAATGGGGATCCTGCAGAGAAAACCCTATGTCATAGGCAAGTGCACCATTGTGACCAAAGCATCAGTGACTGCACAAGAGTGCAGAAATCTGGGGTACGCTGTATTATTTGCTCCAGCAGTTTCTAGAACAACAGAGCACTATGCCTGGTTTGTGGGGCAAGCGTGCAAATTGCCAAAAGAGGATGCCAGTTTGACCTCCAGTCAATTTTGCACTTCAGAAAAGCTTAGCATGATGATAAACACTCAAACCAAAAACTGCCTCGCACACTGCCTCCCTTAGTCTGTTGATAATGGATTGCTTTTCAGATCTTCCCTGGTTTAATGCCTTCTGTAAAGATGTAAATAAAGGAGATCATGTGGAGACTTCTTCAGCCAGGCATGCAGATGTCACTCGTTCACTGACTAGCTGGCAGGTTTTCGTGGCAAGTCTGCTCACTCACTGGAAATTGTGCCTGTTGCCTAAGTGACCAGTAATCCACTTGAAGAATGAAAAAGAAGTTACCGAGGTGCCAAGGGACTCTGTCTAGAAATGAGAAATATTTGGCAGTGGAAAAATACGTTTGTAGTGTTGTTTGGTTCATTTTTCCAGGGAGAGCTGAAATCACAAAAGGCAGACAGAGATCACTAAAACTCTTTTGCACATAGATTAACTTGTAATTCTCTTACTCATGCATGTGGGAATACAGCTTCTCAGGCCAACTTCCTTCAGCAGTAATGCAGTTTATGCTTCTGCTCTTGTGTTTTAATAAAAGCCATGAGATTAAAAATCCTCCCTAGTGACTGCTATCCCAGAGCTGAAATGTAAGAAAAGGGATCATATACGGTACATAGAAACCACAGCAACTGCAATTTTAGAAAAAAATGACATCAGCTGTAATGTGACATGGCTTCTCATGGGATATACTAATCCTGCTCAGAAGAATTATCTTACCTGACCCAATTGCTCCTTTGGGACTTGCAAATAATGCACATTTAAGTGATACGTATTTGCATGGTATCAAGAACAGTGTCATTTATCCTTTGAGGTGTTCCATAATGTAAACTCTAGTTATGGAGAAAATTCTAATCACATTAACATAGCATTATACTAAAGCAGTAACTGTTTTACAGAAGAAGCAGTGAACTTCATTTTGTTTGGTGTTTATACACACTTTGGTCCTGGACCATAAGAATGAGTCCTGGGCATTGCAGTTAGACAAACAAAACGAGATTTGGAGGTTACAGCAAGTCCCTGCTCGTCAAGGGACTGTTTTTATTCTCTTTGCACTAACTAACCTAGTTAGTCGTGTAAATTATGCAGGACTCTGTCCTCTCACTTTTATAGCGGCAGGGATATCTTACCCTTGTCTCAGTGCCTCTGCTGCTCGTACTCCTTTGAGTAGTGCCTGGCAGGTGAGCAGTCCCATAATTTCCAATAACAAGGGAAACTACTCTGTGTGAGCAAGAGTGGCAGAGTGAGCCCTGAGAAATGGAAGAATATCATTACCGCTTACTGGCTTGCTGCTACTCTGACAGCCGCAGATCTGAGCATTACTTTGGGAGACCACGTGAAAAACAGATTGAGGGACACACGCACAAGTGTATTTCATGAGAGACTGGGAAGAACAAGAGAGAGGAGATAATCTCATTCTTCAGGGAAGATAAGACAGGCTGTTTAAAACAACGTAGCATTATCTGCTTTAAGTAACGAGTAGTAACACCCAATTTAACAAGCATTGCTTACTGTAGGAATCTTAATTACTCTTCAGAATACATTCAATACAAAATTTCTCAATCTGATTGCTTCAGCTGAATGTCAATGTATTATGTCCTAGCCACTTCAGTAGAAACTGCTACGTAGCAGCCAAATTCTCTTGCGCTCTGTAAGTGACGTGATGAAAAATTATGTAATGAGCTGCTGCATTTTGCATCTGTGTAAATAACTTTCTTGTAAACATGCATTATGGATGATCAATGTGGCTTCTCCACTGCTGAAAACAGTCAGCAGTTTTGACTGCACGAGGGGCTTGAGGGTGTTGTGAGAAGGGGGAGATTTAGAGCAGATTCTGCAGTGGTTTGTATTGATTTAAGCTTGTCTTGCTACAGACTTGCTCTCCCCATCCCTCCAGCTGTCCTTTCACACCTCCTGCTTCCTTCAGCCACCAGTGAGGCTCTGAAAACTCTCCTGCCTCTCACCACAGCGCTGACCCTGGCACCAGTGGTGCACGGACCTGCGTCCGCAGAGTAGGTACCACCACAGAAGAGACATCACCGTGTGTAGGAAAGGGCAGAGAAGCACAGTAGGGGTAAGGTAGAGTAGGGCAAAACTGAAGTAAGGAAATCCAGAGAAATCTTAAAATGAAAGGGGATTCTGGGAGAGATGGCTGGGGTTGGTGGTACTGCCAGCTAACTACTAATGTTACCATTATGGGTCAGGTCTGGAGTGTTGGAGGATGCTTCCGGGGACCTCCTGGGGGACTCAAAAGGGAGGACTTATGTTGTACCTGAAGCAGGCGTCATGGTGGTGGGATGCAGGTGGCACAGGGGAACAGTGTGCACCTGCTACTAAGAGTCACAAACAGAAGGCAGAAAGCACTGTGGAAAAGAGAGGACATTTCTGAACCCCTTGCGCCCTGTTTTAGCACAGTCCAACACATGTTTTGCAAAGTTTGCAATTGTTTCTAGGGAGAAGTCTTGTCTCTTATTTCTTGTCAGCTATATAGTGACATGTTTTATATATATGTCATATATCCTATTATATTGCACACAATATATATATTCCTATTCTTTTAGGACTGTAAATACATCCTCAGATCTTGTTTTGGCATGATATGTAGAATCAGTTTTCCCTTGCAGGGCTTCATTCAACTTTCACATTACATATGTTTGTGGTGTAGCTGATGGTAAAACATAATTCAATTTATTCATGTCCAGGTTGTTCTTCTAAACATATTTCCCACTACTTAACAAACCAAACAACAGAGTTCGTCTTCAGTTTTATTCATTAAGACCCAACAGATGACGCTGGAAATTGGGTGTTTGTACTTTCGACCACTAGTGCTGTACATGTAGCCAACAATGGTATCCTTATGCATATTGCACCTAATTATGTGTGGCTTCAAGGCATTTAAGATTATCAATCCTGCCATGAACTGAGCTGCCCCAGATTCTGTTCCAATGACTTTTGGGGAAAAAGAAAAGAGAAAAGGAAAGAATTTTTGGAAAGCAGTGGATGACTTTCAAGACACTAGCTGTTGAACAAATAGGTTTTCACCACAGACAGACACGGTACCAACCTTTGTAAAAAAATCTTAATTGGGTTTTGAACTGTGGTGTGACCACATTAAAAGCCCTGAGTTTGAAGGAGGAATTTACAGCATGAACAGGAGTCTGCTACAAGGAAAACATTTTGGTTTTGCAGAGGTCTTTGTCATAACTGCTTTCAGCCAGGAGTTGTGGTTTTTAGGCATTAATCAGCGATGACAACAAGCAAAATGTAATGTGTTGCTCCTTTGAGCCAACTCAGCTAAATCACTGAAATAGAGAAGTCTGAGCAACTAGAGGGGTGAGAGACACTTGAAAAACCTTTGTCTACTTCTGGGGAGAAAAAAAACCAAAATAGTTTCTTGAGTCATGCTGCTGCACCACTCTCTGATGCTAGGAAACAAAGGTAGTCCTGTTTGTGCCTCACATTTGTGATGAGTGCTAATCTAGCTCTCTTTGTGATGAGATCTCTCTAATGGCTAAGGACAACGGCAAGATGTATTCTGAAGTGTGTGCTCTCAAAACTCTGCATCTCCCATTTTTCTCCCTACAGGAGGTATATTTCAGCCTCTATATTGCTAAAAAGCAACAGCATTTGAGAATTATCAGAACAACAGGCAACATGTACGTCAAACAAACTAAGAGGATGTTAGCTTTGGAGCCCAACTTCACCCTAATCTCCCCCAGAAGGAAGAAAACAGCTCAACAAATTGTCTTTGCCCAGGGCTCTGCTTCCAAGGACCAGGTGATGTCCACTCAGATGGGACCTGTCAAGAGAAGAAAACCCCCTGTCAGAAGACAACAGTTAGCAGGCAGCTTGCTCCCCAGGTCTGTCATCTGCCCGGCAAAGTTTGCAGTAATTGCAAAATATGCTTCTGAAAGGGTTTCTTCTATTATGCTTGTCACAACTCTGACATGTTAAATAGGGACAAAGAGCAGGACAAACATGACGCATACCCTGAAGACAAATCATTGTCCAATTTTCCTCCAGATACAAGGCGCTGGCAACAATCCCAAATTCTCAGCAGATGATACACACACGACACGTCCTCCTGTACCCTAAACCCCAATGAGTCTGTCATTCTTTCAGCAATTACAATGTTAGGTTAAGATAAAAGAATGAATTTAGGACTGTGAGGCATGAGCAAATGACAAACCGAAGAAGTTTGGAGTTGGATAACATGCCAAGCACTCTACTCGGATATCAAAAAAAAATTAATTTATATGTCTTCATTACTTCTGACAACAGCCTCACCACGGTTCAACTTGCTGGATGAAAACCCACTGCTGCCACCCGGTGTTACCGTGCCAGCAACAGCCTGCGCTTACCGTGAGCGAGCACTGGACTTACCGTGAGCGAGCACGCAACCCTAAGAGTTTCAAGATAGGTGTTTATGGCTTCTAGGACGAGATAGTAGAGCAAAAAGCAATGTATGTAGATATTTAGCGTTCGTGTGTATGATTCCGGCTATCTAAGGCATCGTGTTGTGGTGGTCTTAAAAAAATCACAGGAAGCAGCAGCAAATAACTGTGCTTGTTCAGTTGTTGTCGATGAGAAGATAACAGTAGATAGGCTATTTTATTTAATTGGGAATCAACCGCAATTATATTAAATCCCCATGAAATTAATGAGGAGCAAGTGACTAACAACAGCACACTTTTTTTCATTTAGGTAATCCACTTTCTTTCAAGTTTCATTTCATGGATTTTCTTCAGCGGTGCTGCTTTGCTAAGCAAAACCTAATGCATTTGTTACAGCCCAGGGAATGAGCTGCAGGTTGAAAGGTAGATTGAGAAGAAAAGCATACACTCATTGTGATTTTCCAGGTGATCAGTAATATTCAGGAGCCTAACTTGCCTCGTACTCCAAATTGATTGTTTTACCCAAGATAATTAAAACCTACATTCTCTGAGTACAGCAGCTGCTTGTGAATATCAATATTTTGGCCAGAAGCCTTTTCTCAAGAAAATTCACAGTGCAGGATCGGTTAAAATGCTGTCCTGTGAGGAGCATGTTGTGACTGAGAGACTTCTGCTCATCAGACCATCCTCATTATTATTAGTTTTTCGCTGACTTATTCTTCTATGACAGGTTTGGTTTCATTTTGTTCAGAGGAAATGGAGCTAAACATTGTTTTCTGTCACATCCTCATGAGAAGGAGCAATGTAGGAATGCAAAAATAGGGAGGAGAAATTCAGCTCCATAGGGCTTACCAGGCTCTTCTTGCATGAAATAATGGAGCTATTTGATTGCTAGAACATGGGGCAGGTTGCAACAGAAACGTCTGTCATCCTTAGAAATGGCACAGGCTGTAGGTTGTGAAAGAAGCAATTAAAAATCTAGCAGTAAGATAATTTAGACTGCATCAGATACCTCCAGTTCCTGGACTCCCCCAAGCCTGCTATTAAATTTGGCAGAACCACAGCCAAAACAGGAGACACAGCTTGCGTGAGATTTATCCGGCTGGCTAAACCAAACTGCTGCCTTCTAGCTCTGCCACCAGAGTTGGTGACTCTGTTTCCCTTGCACTAATTCCAGTGACTGGCTCATCCTCTGGTGAGTCAATTCAGTTCACAATGAAGGCAAAAAGCCACTCACTGCTTTACTGTGTTACCTTTAACAAGATGCACTGGCTCACAGAAGGGTTAGATGAGCCTTGCAGCTGGCAGAAATAAAACAAGGGCAGTGATTGAAAGCAAGGGGCAAGTACCCTTGCTGCAGTACTCTGGTCGTGCAACTCATCACTGTCAGTGCTTTGGTTACAAACAGACAGGTTAATTGTTAGCTAGAATTTTTGAGACTGCCCAAAGATATCTTTATTAAACACCAACAAGAGTTTCCTCTGGGAAGAAAGTTATAGTAGATTATGCTGTCAATACAAACTTACATTTAGTTCTGCAACCTGAGTGGAGATTGGCACTCACACCAAACAAACAGGAACATCTTCACTGATCTAGTGTGATTGGAGGCGGTCATCAGCTCTCACAGTGGGAAGTGTGTTTAATTTTTCAGTATTTGTTTTGACATTGCCAGCTAAGAAATTACTCAAAGAAGATACCTACTTATGAAAGCTTACATAAGCATACCCACCCTTCCAGCTCCTGTATCACAACAGGGCATTTCCAGCCGCGCATTCTTCTCCTCTCCTGTCAAGAGAGGAGAAGGATAACCTGCCCGGGTGGGAGTCCTCTTGCTGGTATCATGATGTTACGGAGAGGACAATGATAGAAGAACACATAACACAAGCCACCTGGAGGAGCTGAGCAAGCAACTGATGGCACGGTAGTCTATGAAATGGCTGGAAATTAGAATAAATGAATTTGATTTTGTTTCAGCTGTGGACTAATGATTCACCTCCTTGGGACACAAAATCATAGAATGGCTCATGCTGCACAGACACATGGACTTGTTTGCTCCAACCCCCTTCTGACAGCCGGGCTAATAGGTAGCCTGATTTCCTAGGGCAGTGTTAAGTATGATGGGGCAAAACAAGGGAGAAGCCCTAGTAGAAGAGATACTGACAAGGAAACGTGAGACATACTTTGTAAATCCAGTAGGCAGGTTACCAGAGTGCTGTCTGGTCAGCATCTGGCCATGGATGCCAAAGAGGACCCCAGGTTATGCAAGACCTTCCCTGTGTGTCCTACTAGACTAGCAGAAAGGAGTGTTTCAATACTGATTGAGAAGGAAGACGACCTTTCTCCCTTCATCATCTCATATGGTAGCCAACCCTGATGCCAAACTCATTAATGCAAACAACTGGAATTCAAACAGTGGCCTGTAACTGGTTCAGCAGAGCTCCCATATACTCAGGCTGCTCCTGTGAAGAAGTGGATGAGGCTCAACGCTCATGTTAAGATTTCAGTGAAAAGAAAGTCCAGCCTGCCTTTGTGCTCTCCCTTCCTCCCACAACTCTGAAAAGTTAACGTTTGAATTGAGGCTCCAGTATTTCCATAGAGAAGGGAGCTTCAAAACAACGTGGAGGCAAGTGAATAAACATACGCATGACAGAAAGTGAGAGCACCGAGAACATAGAGACAGGCTTATATGCAAAGAACGATAACAAAAGACATTTTTAAGAATAAATGTAGATGGTAGAATAGGGGTCAATTTTCAGGTAAGAATAAACTGTTACATTGGGATGCTATTCAAAAACATCAAAATATTTTACAAAGAAGTATTTATTATTAGTTCCACCTTTTGTTTTGCACAGTAGGAAAACAACACCCATACCTCTATTTTTTTCCTGAGGCCCCAGTGACTAGTGCTAACCAAGTTAACTAAAATTCTGAAATCTGAGCACTTGAAAGACTGAAGGAAATCTCTTAGAAAACTCTCTTACTTCAACCAGTTCTGCAGGGGTAGATCCTGGAGTTAACAAGCTCCAGTTCTTTTTCGCTATCTCGTGTCCCAGCCTTCATTCATTTTGTGAGCCCTTTCGTTATACTGTTTCCACAGAAGCCTTTGCTCTTGTAAAATAAAATGAAAAGCTGCTACTTCATGGCAAGTTAGCCCTATCAGAGAAGGAAAAATCAACAGCTTATTTAAGCTCCTATTATTTAATTCAAATGTTATGGCTGAACTCCTATTGCATTGCAGTAGATCTCTGTGAAGATATAGCAAATTAATTAGCAATAAAGGAGCAAATAAAGTTTCAGCACAAGCAGTAACCTCCTCTTAAATACCCATTAACTATTGCTTCGTTGATATTAAATTATGATAGACCATGTAAGAACTACCTGAATATCAAATGATCTTATGAGGGATGCACGAGTAAGAAGTACAAAATTAATTCATACTAGCAAGACACAAAGCCTTTGCAACAGAAGAAAGATTCAGGAAAAAATCTGAAATCAGTTTTTACTGCATTATCTTCATGATCCATCAAAAGACATAATGTGACAGGACAAAGTGTGGCATTCTTTGCTGCTATGTATGTACATGTCAGAGTTGATCAGCAATAATTCAAGGATCCTTCACCACCCAAAAAGAGAGAATGTATCTATTTGGCCAGATACATGCAAATCCCCTATCAAGTTGAGGAGAGAAAAACCATTGGACTAAAAGACATAACATAAGAGACGACCACATTTCCATTAAAGGATAAATAAGAACTATGACAGGACCCTAGACTGGCTGGTCTGTGAATATTAACCTTCTCTAAGCTTTACCTTGTGAATATTCAGAGTTTTCAAGAATTCTGAGAAGGCACAAATGTCCATGTAACATTTAGATTCACCAGTAGAGGCCACCACACACTTCATAAAACTACCAGACCAGCCTGGTCATCAGTTTACTCATCTCCAAGTCAGATGAGAGCTCTGGGCTGGGTCCCACCAGGGCCAGGCTGCTTCTCTGATAATCCAGCAGAAGTGCCCCCTTCCTCAGAGCCTAATTTTTCCTCAGGTATTTTTTCCTTACTTTATCTCCTTTCTCCTGCAACCTAGAATTTAAGCCCGTACCAGGTTAAATGCATTCTCAAGAGCCCATCTTTGCTACGCGTTCCCTTGAATTTGCTAAACAGTACTTCAAGTGTTTTCTGTAGTTTTCCTCAGCTTACAAAACCACTGCGGGTGCAGTATGGCCAGGCTTGTCTACACGGCATATCAGTGTTCGGTAAGAAAGACGACAGTGCTTTCTCTTCAGACAGTGGTGTACAACAAAAACCCAATGTCTCAGCTTCTGCCTCACTCATCCTAGACACAAGCTGGGCTTTTTAAGGCATGGTGTTAGAAAACTCAGTTTTCCATATATGTTCATCACACAGCCTCCTAAGGGATACTCACAGTGTTTCTTGATACCCAAGTAATACAATTTTCCAAACGTACACACAGGCCATGAGTTGTATTTGTACTACGTTTATCCATAGATACCAAAGATTATTTCTACACTTGTTTCCATTCCAGAGATACATTTGCACATGTAGAAAGATTCTTGTTTCAAAGTTGACACTGGTATTAAATAAAAAAGCGTTAAAGGAAAGGAAATGGCATTTTCAGGATAAATACGACTCAGATATTTTGAATTTTCACTCCCAGTTGAAATCCATGCATTGAACTGCAGTCAAGAAGCCAGTTAACAAACACACAAAAAAGAAGAATTTTTGCTGCTGTCTCTTAAATCTATCCTTACTGGGCTGTTGTCTAAATCCAGGGCGTATTTGGGATTTCTTACTGACAAATACTGCACTGCTAACATACTCAGCTTTCTCTTCTGAGTGTAAAGTGTAAAAATGCAAGTGTGTCCAAAAGTCCAGTAGACAGTGAGACAGGGCCCTTGATTCATTAAAAGATGCTGTCAGGGTTCCAGTAGCTTTGAGAGAATTTCTGTGATGTATTAAAATGCTCTTTCAGGATGAAAGTGTTAAGTAAATATCCTGCTGTTTGAAGTACACAATACATATAAAGGTACGCAAGCAGTATATAAAGAACAAAGTATGTCTATGATACTGAGGTGCCAGACAGGTCGAGAACTGAGTGGGAAAAGGATTAACGAGTAATAAAGATGGTAGACAATTCATTAATGCTGTTTCTGAATAGAATTATTCTGAAGACGAAGCTAAAACCACTTTATAATGTACATCCCCGTAGTCAAATGAGGAAAATGCATCAGGTATTAGACTTTCTGAGCCAATGTATGAAACGCGAGGAATGTCTTTTCTTCTCAACAGGCAAAGAGCAGCATTATGTAGGCTCGTTCAGAATGTTGTTTCAGTTATGCTTTGAGAAAAATACAAAACAGGAAGAATAAATTTTAAAAGCTTATTTTTATTTCAGTTTAACATTTATAACTCACTTGGTTTCCATGTAGAATGAATCACATGTACCTGCAGTAAAAGTCTGCATGGGTCTGAAGTCTAAAAGCAAATATATAGTGTGTGTACACATATAGGTGGGGTTTTTTTCATCTGCTCTGTTCAGTAAATATTATCTGGTCTCAGAAACAAGAAAGGACTGGGAGTCTTTTGCTGCCAAAAACAAATCTTTAAACAATCTGTAAGAATTCCTGAGGGTTAGCTCCACAAAATAGTGATTGCTGTGCTTGAAACATCTGTACCTTAATTTCAAGTACGATCACACTTCACTCTTAGTGTGAATGCAGGTGTAAACGGCTGCGATTGATTGTGTTCAAGAACCAAAATAACACATCTAAGTGTAAGGAACTTCTATGAACACAGACAATGGGATCGACCAGATCTAGTTTGTTAGGTCCAGTACTCTGCTGCCACAGAAAATGTCATCTTACGCTTTTCTTAAAGCTAGGAAAAACTATTTTCAGAACAGTTTGGGGTTTTTTTTAATCCCTATTTTTAATGGAAGGTCACACCAGACCTCATTTGTCTTACCAAAAGCCAGTTGATTCTCTAATTTCTGGTCTGAATTCTATCTCTGGGGAACTGTGCCAAAATTCTCTGCTGGCTTAAATAATAACTTTTTTTCTTCTCAGACTTTACTTCTGTGGTGCATGAGTAGCGATATCACTTCTCAGCCTTCTCTGTATCTGATGTGGTCCTCTTGCAAAACAGGGTCTTGTAAAATATGACGTAGACCTTAAGTCATGCTGGCAGCTCTTCTTCGAACATGTTGCAGTTTTCAAGCTTTATGTAGGAAACCACTACTTTATACAGCTTTTCAGATGAACTCTGCCAGTGTCTTGCACAACATTACCATGTTTTGTTTCTCTCTGCCAGAAATAATGTGCCAAATACATATATCTTACACACATTTTCTTCATAGCCATATCTCCCTATAGCAGATCCTGATCTTCCATCTCTAAGTGATAAGACTTTGAGCCTAGATGTTGTTGCAGCATTTAGTGGTGCATTCCTTACTGTTATCTGTGATCTCATTCCTCTTATTTCGGTTCTTAAGGTCTTTTGGTTTTGTGTACACGATTCTGGTCGTCCCCCCTCCCAGTGCTGCTTATGCCTGTACCTCCCTGCATTGTACATACACACATGTACCCATTACCAGTACATTTACCTTTTCCTGCTTTGAGCTACTAAAATCTAGCTTTGACGTAGACCACAAGTAACTTCTCTGTGATAATTTCCCTTTCAGAGTGTCTACTAGTGCAAATGTAGAAGTTAAAAAATCATCACACATTCAGTTACCACGAATGCTGTTACAATACAGGCAGTGTGTCACCATGTCAATACCAGGATGAACAGATCTGGATAATTAAATTAAAAGAAAATTTAGATAATTAAAATTAAAAAAGATAATTAAATCAAAAGAAAAATTGAGGAACTTCTAAACTGCCGATGATGACATCAGTTGAAAAGAATATGTATTTACTTGAACACTTTCTCCTTCTTAACACCTCATTTAGCCTTAAACTTTCATTGTACTTGACAAAAATCCAAGACAAAACAAAGTATTTGATACTTTTTATCTATAACAAAACAACATAGACGAAGAAACCATGCACTCTTCTAAAATCAAATTCCAGCATACGAGGTGCAGAAGTTCAGGGGATTTGGGAAGGAGTGAAACACAAATAAACATGCTGTCTATCTCAGCAAAGCCAGCAGTGCACGTTTATAAACCATTAGCAAGGTCTACAACACCCCTGGTCCCCTATGACTTGAATTTAAATGCCATTTTAATTCAGCTCCATAAAACCTAAGGAGATAAGAGATTATGAAAGGGGTAGAAATACAGTATCAAAAATGTTCATACGTGTTGCTTAACTGTGAAAAATGCAACTAATACGAGCACTACTGCTGATCTCTCCTGCTGTTGGGTCCACCTATGACTGATGCCCGTGAAAACAGAGGAGCAGAGAGGGAGGCCAGGTAGGTCCAGCACGCCAGCTGCAACGCCAAATGGTTTTGTGCCCTGCCTGCTGGAGTCCTCTATTTCTCCGTTCTAAGAAACTCAGTAGATGGGTACCTTGGTATTGAGAGAACGCCTGGGTTACTCAGGCACAAGTAAACAGTCCCTGTCACAGTCTTGTGCCCCAGAGACTACAGAGAAGGCCTCTGATTGTCACCAAGAGCGGCAAGACAGTTCTACATAGCACCAGGCCCTGCCTTGAGGCTGGTACCGTTTTCACATCCAAGAGATGTGAAATGGTAAATTTTTGCAAATAGAAATAAGGAACAATTCTGGAAATATTAATATACTACTGTGATATATATTATATAAACAGTCCCGGGGACATAACTCAAGAATGCACAGCGAATAGCTAGTCTCTGCTGGATAGCAGACATAAAAATGGTCCCTCCTAACAGCTTGGGATTGATCTGGGCTCGTATGTCNTGTGCCCTGCCTGCTGGGGTCCTCTATTTCTCCGTTCTAAGAAACTCAGTAGATGGGTACCTTGGTATTGAGAGAACGCCTGGGTTACTCAGGCACAAGTAAACAGTCCCTGTCACAGTCTTGTGCCCCAGCGACTACAGAGAAGGCCTCTGATTGTCACCAAGAGCGGCAAGACAGTTCTACATAGCACCAGGCCCTGCCTTGAGGCTGGTACCGTTTTCACATCCAAGAGATGTGAAATGGTAAATTTTTGCAAATAGAAATAAGGAACAATTCTGGAAATATTAATATACTACTGTGATATATATTATATAAACAGTCCCGGGGACATAACTCAAGAATGCACAGCGAATAGCTAGTCTCTGCTGGATAGCAGACATAAAAATGGTCCCTCCTAACAGCTTGGGATTGATCTGGGCTCGTATGTCAAAGGGCAAATAGAATGGAAGTAGCAATTTCATTACTGCATCTGTCAAAAGAATGTATTAATTGATCCAAATTCTTCACTCTCTGTAATGGATTGAGCTGCCAGAGAGAATTAATGCCTCACAAATTTGAGTGAATTATAGGTTAGGATGCTCACAAGCTTGTCAGAAGAAAAATGGTCTCTTTACAATGAAACTGATGGCTAAAGTTAGCTCCTCCAAGTGCTAAAAAGAAATTGTGCTAAACGAACATCTTTACAACATGCATTTAAAATGAAACAAACAAAAAAAAAGGAACAAAACAAAGACGCTTCTTTCCTATCAAATCCTACTTTAAACACTGTCTTTTCGAATTTAGTATTTCCTTGCATAAAGATATGAAGAACAACACCACTGCAGAATGGTATTTAAAGGAAAAGTGCCTTCTGGATGGACTAGTAGAGTACAGAGTAAAACACACCATTATTCACACGTGGAAAATTCCTGCTATTTTCTTACAAAATAAGAAAATTCTGTGCATAGAAATGGTATCTCTCTATGGACTAATCAGGTAGAAACTGAAAACATTCTTGTTCATAGTGAAAAATGACACTCACATCCTACATATGGACATAGGACTCACTTTCTCTGTGCGGTTCAAGGTCTGAACTTTTGACAAGTTTACAGCACTCATTAATGCTCGAGGACAGGCAGGCACCATGGCTGATACAGTGAGGAGCACATGGATGCAGTGACTGAATATTTCATAAGGAATTGTGTTTTCTATACCACTGCTATAGCCTGTCTCTGCAACTCTGTCATTATAAAGGCTTTGTTTGATAGTTTATCTTCCTCTGCTTTCTCATGTTTGGGCCAGAGCTTCTTGGTTTTTTGTATTTTGGACAGATAGAGAGAGAAAAGACAGAAAGAATGGGGACTGAAATGAAAATAGTCTTTTGAGGTGTAGTGTTATTTGTCACTCTTCACCCAAAGCAGCAGAGGTCTGGAAAATGTTAACTGGAAAATGTTTTCCCACCTCTTAACAAAAAGTGCTTATGATGCATGATATGCCAGCAAGTCAGATGTTGGTGTAAAAAAGGTCATACAGAACTGAAACATTTTTATTCAGAAGTCTTGCAATGAAACTTCACAGCTAGAGTCAGCTAGCTGCTTTCCTTTATGTGCCCAGCTTCTTACTGGAGCTACACCAACGATCATATGCAGTATTTTCCTCATGAAATCCCTGCCCATGGGGAGTTGTAACAGAGGATGTTCAGTCAGGATTTCTGAACCACAGAGGAAAATGCAAGCACGCTATAATGAAAAAAAAAAAAGATATCTGAATCCAACCCTTCAGATTTGGCCAAAAGCAAATATTTCAGCCAATTAACTACAAATTTTGGAGGCTACAGTCAGTATTTGCACACATTCATTTGAATGAATTATTATTGCCACTGTTGGAGATGATGTTATTAAAGGTGGTATTGACGGAAAGCATCCTTCAGTCTCTCGGGGTTCTGACAGAGGACTCTGGCTTCACAAACATTCAGTGGGATGACAGGGTTCTTGCCATCTCCCTGCAGTCTCTCTTAAGTCACAAGGACTTGCAGACCAGTAGGGTGGGAAAGCACCAGCGGTGGTTCCCAGGCAAGAAAATCATGCTGCCTGCCTGTGGTCCTGCAGTGCCCTTCCAGGATGGGGATGGCTGTGATGATGCAGGTGACCTGGTACTCACTAGTGGCTTGCTTCCTTCATAGCTGGAGGTCTGGATTTGCCAGCAGCTTCTGGACCAAAACAACTTGTTGCTTGCCAAAGGACAAGGCACGCAGGCTGCGCTCGAGCTATTCGCAAACTGTCCACCCTTGCCCTAAACTTACAACTTTACAACTCATTGAACTCCTCTCATTATTTCATACTACCTTACACAGTGTTAAATAGGTGGAGATTATAATTTAAAGCCATTGACACAAATGTTGGCAATGTGTTGGAGAGACTGATGTAAAGACATGAGTGTTACATCTCACACGTAGTGTTCGCAGGGTCAATTTTAGTCTTTAAAGACAACTCAGTTTTGTCCACAGACACTAAAAATCAGTGAATGCAGTCTGGTTGCTGGTCACTGACACCACAATCCACAGACAAACAGGTGAACAGTGACATAAACACGACTGATTCTGTTCAAGGATTTAAAACTGAAGAAAACCACTTTCAGTCCAAGCAGGAACTGCATATAAGTGCCTAGAAAAGCAAAGGACAACTGGACCGATAGCTCTCTTAGATGTCCGGTTTGGAAAAAGCGCAGCTACACCATAGAGCAGCTAAACTTTCACAGAGGTTATTTTGATATGTCCAAGGAGAAAGGATTGTAATAATCCGTATCACAGAAAACCAAAACTTGAATTACAGAGTCTTGGTTCCCCTCCAAAGCTGGATTTCTTTGCTAACTACAGGCATTCCTTTCAGTGACTATAACAAGCACCCAAGAATGGAGGAAAACGTGAGACTGAATTCAATGCTATAACCTAAACAAGGGATGACAGCAGTCCACCTATGAGGCTACATAAGCAGCTTTTTCCTCCCATCAAAGTGGTGTTGCCTTTTAAAGAAGTCACAGTTCTCATTTCTTTGCCTTGAACCAGATCCTTTTCATCTCAAATCCAATTTTTCACTGAATTAGAGGATCATTCACGTTTGACATTTAAGACACTATCAATGGACGTTATCTTTTGTGACACAGTATAACATATATGCCCACTGAAACGAAGAAACGTGGCATTTAACAGAAGTTTTCCAGGTGAGAGATGTTGGGAGAGGATGTAGAGGAAGTCCCTAATAAAAAACATCAGACTTGTCAGAGAGAAGTGGAAGAAGGCATTTTGAAAGGGACGAGATCTCCCCACTCAGGCAAGTCAGCTGCATCAACTGCCACTTAAGCTAAAACAGTAAAAGCAGCAAGGGCTCGCCTGCTGGTAGCCATAAGCAGGTCATCTATCAGTGGCAAAGGACTCTCTCCCTCTATGCCTAAACCAGCATGAAACTTCTCTGGCACTCAGTGAAGCTTAATGTTGCAAAACCTGGCCTGACACCAGCTCCTCGGTGCCGACGTCAAACAAGACACGGCTGGGGCTGTGAGGGGCACTCGTGTCAAAGTGATGGGTTCTCAGTCAGAAGCAGGGTCTATTGGTTAAGAACTGGGCAGATCAACAAGAGAAAAAAGGAAACAAGAAAACCCATGAATGGTTTCAAGGCCCCTGCCTGATCTGCAGAAGCCTAGCTGCTGTTTTAACATCATCTTTCTGTGAAGCTGAGAAGGCCTGAGGCTGATTTCAGAAGCAGATAATCCTAATAGGGTAGCTAAAAGAAATATGCCAGTGAAACACGGTCTTGAAGGAGCAGCAGATGTACAAGTTTTCGAAGTGACCATGAGAGTTCACAAGCCCAACATGAGAACGCATTCCCTGGACATCGAATTACGCTATCTTCATTAGGCAGCATTTCTAATTATCATCTCTGTCTGGAGTTTGAAACTAAACTGCAAGGCTTAAAGCAGTGTCTACATCTTAGTACATATCAGCCTCTGCTTACTAAAGTCCCTTCAAGAATTAGATCTGCAAGCACAAGAATTTTTATTGAAAGCCAAAGCCTAGACATCTTACCAATGACTTTTTAGATTTGACTCCTGAAAAAATGGTGGGGCCATGTCAGACAGTCATTTTCAACTTTTGCCCTTCGAAAAGTGCTAAAAACAAATTAGCACTAATGCTTTTCCGAGGTTTGTTAACCTCGCTTGCTCAACTGCTGCTCTCTGTTCATTTTAAGGTTGAAAAGGAGCTATAATGGCCTTGGCGTTGCCAGAATTTGGAGACAGGTGCTCTAAAAGCTTCAGACCAATTTTCCTCTCAGTGAAGGATAATTGGCAAACATTGGCAGTCTGAGGACATTTACATCGTGCGATGATGAATGCCACAGACGTACAGTAAATAGGGCTGCTGTGAAATCTAATGGCTGCTTTAGATGCTTCATTTCTTATTAGAAAAGGTCACTCATTGTCCTAGCTCACATGATTAATGTGAGCTCCTGTATCTTTATGGGATATTTCTACAATATGTGCTTTGAAAGTGATTGTTCGTCATTTCAGACTATACCAAGGTTTATTACTCAACATGAATTCAGATTTGTTGTTGAATATAAGCATTTTTCCAGCAGGCTTGTGTAAGCTGTCCTACTGGGAAGCGGCTTATGTCTGGGGCCTAAACAACACTTGTAGCCCACTTTAGCACAATTCACTCCAGCAGGATGGCTGAAATTCATGCTTGCAGTGCCATTTTAAATAAACAAATTACTAAATCCACGCGGCACTTCTCTACCTGCATTCTGTGAATTTGAAACAGGATTTATTATTTTTTTTATCATTGTTATTTTCCTGACGTCTGGCCAGTTTAATGACATCCATACAAACAGAAAACATTAACAAGTTCTAGTTTGCCCATTCCAAGGTTTTTCCTCATATACCTACAAGCTCAGCTCTTCACTATAAGTCTCATTGCTGGGATATTGAGCACTGAAAGACAGACCTTTCTTCTAGCAGGAGAAGTGCCTTTGAATAAGACCTGGGACAGATGGCAGGCAAGGTCACATTTGATATAGAAACCCCAATTTAATTTAGGAACACTCTATCAGCTACTGCACAAGAACATTTCATACTTAGTCTTAAATTCTTAAGCTCAATGTCCTTTTCTCAGAAGTCCATCAGCGGACAAAAAGATGGAGCTGTACATCAGTCAAAAAAGGAAGAGAATTATACAATTAAAAGCCTTATGATCTTTAAACTGATTACATTTCCCAAGCAAACCATATTCCTTAAATTATTTCACAGTTGTTTTGCATTTCAGATAAGACTTATCTTACCCACAGTTCCTCAGTCTGCAGTTATTATCAATATTTTCCACTTGGCTTCGCAGACTTTTACAGAGGGAAGGCACCAAACAAAGAAACCTAAACAGCCGAGGTAAATATCTACCACAGAAGTTATACTGTGTATATGAGGTATACACAATACAGCCATACCCATAAGATAAAATGTACCCATTTTTTGACAAGTTAATGCCACTGACAGGCTAGCCTTTCAAACTCCTGAATTATTAATAGGTATGCCAAAACCGTGAGGACTTCTGAAAGGTAGGCATTTATATAAAAACTTTCAGATTATTAGGAACTAAAAATAGAAATAAGGACGAGACATGCTTCATATATATTAAGATTGAGTCTCAACCTAAGAATCTGCAGCTTAATTTCGCTTCTCAGATTTGAGTCGAAAGCTTTGTTTAGCCTCCATTTATTGCTGTAGTTGCTCATACACCCAGTCCAGCACAAACATTAAAGCAAAAGAAATTACTGTCAGCAATTGAAGGCTTTTACCTAATATTTTGCAAGGTTTTACAACTATGTCTTCCATTAAAATATGATCAGCTTATGTTGGTGTATTAAACTGCTGAATACGAATAGCAATTATTTACCGTAATTTAAAGACATTAAGAATGTGTCAGAATGAAATCAATTCTTGGATAAGTAAGGTACATTAATAATTGCCAATAGATGAAACTAATATGGATTTTATTTTAAACTGAGAGAAAGAAAATATTAATCATTCTTGCCATTTTTATGGAGTTATTCACGGAATGAATTATTGATTATGGGCACAGGACAAGTGAATAGACTGTAGAAGTTTAGGTACTTGTCAAATTAGGAAGCATTATTACAATCAGCTGCAGAATTATGACAACAATGGGTGCAGTGGCTGACAGTTCATCGCCAGTGAAGAACAGGTACAAAGGATTTGAAGACATTGTACAGAATCACACAAAATGAGAAAGAATTGTGTTCAGTGTCCCACACAATTCAGGAGCAAAAGATTCTCAAAGGCTAATGTCAAAACATTAACAAAAACATACCTCCTCTCCCCTATCTTCCATTTTCCTGGGAGAAAAGCACCATTCACAACTAGTCCCCAGGGTGGCAGGCCCTGTGGGAATACAGAGCTTCTTGTGTTCACGCAGCAAGTCCGGAAGGGATAGCAGGAGAAGGCAGAGCTTCGGTGGCCACCTGCTCCAAATCTTTGTTTTGGCACTGGAGTGCTCTGATGAGTAGATCAGAGGCAATTGCATAGCTGTAGGCTAGTGTACACTGATTAGGGACCAATCATTAATTTTTGTTCAAGTGCGTTTCTTCCTTTTTAATTATAGTATTAGAAATAATTTGCCTTCAAATGTTTCCTTTCTATCAAAGGCCATGTTGTCTGTATTTTGGGCTATATGTTGGTAGTCCTGATCCTTCTTTGTGAGATAATCTCTCCAGCTAATTTTATTTTTCAACTATGCTTGTTAACAGTCACACACCGATGTGATTTAGGCAATAGAATAATGATAAAATAGATTGTTACTATTGGTTAATGTTACAATTTGTTGGTGCAGCTATGCTTGCACGGCTCAGGTCACCATATTTGCAGCACTGTTTAGCAAGCATAACTCTTGATCAGTGGATATGCAAAAAAAGATCCACTGTTGACATTTTATCTGGAACGTTTTCGTGGGGCTACTGAGAATGACATACAAAATACTCATTGAGAGGTCATACGTATGTATGTATTGATTCAATATTTAGAGATGCTTTCAGCAATCAAGAGGTACAGGATTCCTCAAGCATCTTTTAAAAGCTCCACATGGGTTCCTTTTAGAACTGCAAGTACAATGTTCACAAAGCTAAATTAAAATTGCGATTTAATACTAATTATGTATTTGCCCTTTAAGAAATATTGAGCACTGGGAAGAAGACCAAGCTCATTTTTGTTTGGAAAAATGAATCTCAGTAGTTAGACTACAATTACAGTTCTGCTTTTGGTCACTGACCCCCTGATAGAGTTAAGTGAGTAATATTTCACTGGAAAGCATTCACACTACAAATAATGTGTTATATTCCAATGTATTTCAGACCACTGAACCGAGATNAACCAAGATCATTTTTGTTTGGAAAAATGAATCTTAGTAGTTAGACTACAATTACAGTTCTGCTTTCGGTCACTGACCCCCTGATAGAGTTAAGTGAGTAATATTTCACTGGAAAGCATTCACACTACAAATAATGTGTTATATTCCAATGTATTTCAGACCACTGAACCGAGATTTTTTAAAGCCAGCTATACAGATATACAGTCGCATTTATTTGAAAATTTAAGAATATGTTTTCATAGGACTTTACCATATAATGGGGAAGACTTTAAATTTTCATTCGCACAAATACCATCAAAGTGAGATAGTAGATGCTTGTCAGTTACAAGTAAATAAATCCTAATCCTTGAGGGGAAAATGGGCACTGGATTATCCAGTGCAATAGCTCACTTGTCAGCCCCTTGGATAAACTGATGATAAAGTAAAAGCACTTTGTAATGCGTGATTTAACCCTGCTGATTTCATTATAATGATCTGAATGAGGCACGTATGATGAAGTGACTTAAGACCCATGAACCTCTGGACTGTAAAAGGAGAAAGCAATCCGTAAAAGCAGCCTCGTGAGACACATCCCCCCGCAACTTGAGAACCTGCTGATACCTCATGGGTTTGTTGTGGAGAAAAATGCTAAGGTCTGGAGTCTAAAGAAGAATTTGTTGCCATCGTGGTGGTGTTATGTTATTTAACTTATGGTGCTTGGTCCTCCAAGCCTGGTCCACAACCCTGACTAGAGTGACAACATAACACGTAGGGAAAACAGGTGCCTAAGAAGGAGATTCACAAAAAGCCTCCCACTCAGCTCAAACTCCTTGCACAAAATCCCCTCCCTAAATATCCTCAAAACCCCTGTGCTATTTCTCTCTTGTACATGAATATTGATCAGGTAGCTGTCGCAAGAGTGCACCAGGCTCCATCCAAACCTCTCAGAGGAGGAAGAAAATACAGATCCTAATCAGGCTTGTGCATGAACTGGACGCTGCTCTGCTTAACTACATCTCCTACATATTTTAGTCATGCTCAAAAGCAGATCCTTATGTGCGGGGAACCTGCAGCAGCCCAGGTACAGCAGAGCTGGGTGGCAGCTCAGCTGCAGTCCTGCAGAGCGCAGTTTTTCACTGAGAACTGTAAACTATACTTCAGTCACTTTTGGGGTCTGTGCCTAAGTTTCTTTCTGGCATTTTCTCTCCAGCTTACACAAAATTGGATGTTCTTTTACAGGCCCTGTAAAAAGGCCACTGTAGAGAATGGAAAGCTGAGGCTGCACAGGGGACTGGGAATATGGATGAAAGCAGAGGCATTGCTGGTGGGGGCTTGGGCTGGAAGGCACCTTCAGGCTGCGGTGGCATCATTTCCAGGTGGCTGTGTTCCTACACCGGTTGCTCAGCCAGCACGGTCGTTTCCTTTGTAAGCTCCACAGAGGGAAACATATTGAAGGGTGTGAAAGTAAACGTCCTTCCTGTGTCCAACCCATCCACTGATCCCACGGCCCACTCCTATCTCTACATCCGTGGGTGTGAAAGAGGATCTGTCACAGAGTGTGCATTCTCCTGGAACAGATTCTTCATGGCTGGAGAAGACAATCTGCACATGGATATGTCTTTTCAGGTATCTATCCCGTAGGGTAAAATCCAAGCCAAAAGCATACCTTATTCCCTTCTTTTACATGCCCTTTTAGTAATTTCAATATCTGTCCACCTTCCCTACTTTTTATGGCTGTTTTTCATACAACTTTTAATTAACAATAACTTTTCACATTAAAATTGAATTAATTTTTTGCTCCCCTAGTGTATCATTGGTCAACAATTCACAGCGAGTCTTATTAAAATCCGATGTAATTACTCTCTACATGTCCTGAGAACATTACAAACACTTGGTTCTTATGGTCACAATGATTAAAGAACTGAATTTTCTGAATATTATTGTTAGAGCTTACACATCCACCAAATCAAATGTACTGGTACTTTGTGCTAGGCTTGTAAAAACTATACTTCACCCAGCCAAGCTACTCAGCTAAATCCTTTCTATCAGATTGGAATTAGAAAGGACTGTGGAGTTTGTACGAAAATTTGTAAGTGCCATTATTCTTTTTGTTCTTACTGCTTGGATTGCTGATTGTATTCTACCCTGTCTGCCTCACTGGATTTTCCACCAGGGATTTACGACAGCTCACCGTACAAAGAAGGAAATAACAAAATAATTAATGGCCCATTGATGCCTGCCAATTCTGAAGAGGTTATTTACCTGGGGCTTTCAAGTATTTCATAATTATTTGACACTACTGACTGCTTTTGCCAAGTCCACATATTTCCATATGCCTGCTGCAGACTGCAAAATACATTCCAGTGTTCCAATTATGCACCAGCTCAGCCCAACACTTAGGTCTTCCACTCAGTTTATGATGTTCACAGGTGTTCCTTAGGATTCAGTATGCACTGCACCACTCACCACGTACCTGCCGTCACTTCTTAAGTGTCAAAGGTTCATTTTGCCTTCTCTGTCCCGCCTCGCTCTCTATACTTGCACATAAATCACTCTGATGTTAGTGGTGCACAAACTGCAAGATTCTTGCCGTGATGCCTCACTAAGGCCGCTTTGCAATGAGTTTAGAAAATAAACAGGTAGAAAATTAATTATTTAAAAAGCAGAAGACCTCTGCTCTTTGTTTCTAAGAGCTGGCCTACATTTACAAAGCAAAAGCCCTGATTAGAAGAACTGGATTAAATGCACAAGAGATCTCTGCATTTTTGAGACAGAAAGATCCCCACAATGCCGAGTGAGGATCAGTGCCTTCCTGACTCTGAAGGCAGACTCCTTGTAAATCACAGATGTTGCAGACCCTTCACATCCACCCATCACCCCGCAGTCATTAACATTAACCTGTTCTCCATTCCAGATGGGCTAGATTTTGATTGACTGTGACATCCTCTGTGCCAGAAAGGTACCTGCTTTGGGTGTTAGTGCAGGTGACCAGGACAACTGAAACCTGGTTGTACAGAAATGAGGATATACAATCTGTCTCCTTCCTCAAGCTAGTAGTCAATCTTAGATCTATTCACAGTCTCTCTATACTGACAAAACCAATACATTATATTTCAAAAAGTAATCTGATATGGAAAAAGCAAACACTTCAAGACTGTCATAACTAAAGAAAAAGGGAATTAAAAGATGTTTCCCTTGCAGGACTAGTCACCAGTTTCAAAATACAGCTTCAAGGATTTAGGTGCAAGGATATACTTGTTTGTTCAAATGATTCAGAGAACTGGCCAACAATAACAATAGCCTTGAAATTTATAGCCCTTTAATGGAGGAATTGCGATAGAAAGACTGACAAGTCCTTGTATATGCACAGCTCTCCATGAGTTAGGTGTTTCTTTTAAAGCGAGGGAATATAATTTTCCAGGTTTTGCCCAGACACCATTATCAACAGCCAAATTTCCTAGGACAAAATTATAGTGCACATATGAAAAGATGACTAAAGAGATGAGGGAGAAAAAAAAACCCCAAACCGCAAAAGGAAGTCCTAAGTCACACTGCAACAAAGCTTTCCTGCCGTCAAGATCTCACAGAGGAAAATGTGCAAAACCAGCTACCACACGACACCATTACAGTGGGGTTGTGTGCTTTTTGCTGTTGTTTTCCTTCCCACTGGTGCTTTGGCTACCACTTATTGGACTGTTCCTGACATAGCAACATAACCAGGAGACGTATTTGGCCAGAGCACAAAGAGGTAGAAATGCAACAGGGGAGGACAAGAACATTTCATGACACCAGGACCATTATGCACATCGATGCTCTTCAGATTCAAGGAAGAAAAGCCTGTGGGGAGGACAAGGGGCTGAAAAGGGGGTTATACTAAGTATCATGTGAAAAATCGGTTGCTACCAGAGCTTTAAACCAACTAGTTTGTCCCGTCTTTTTTATTACCTTTCAGTATTGCTTAGTTCCTCTAAGTCTAAAGATTGGCTCACGTGTTGGCAGGAATTTTTACTTGCAAAAGGAAGAACAAGAGCTTGTCCAAATCACAGCTAAGATCTAGCATCCACATTTGCTGATAAACAGAAGCAAAACTTGCACTTCCTTTGAGGACAGACAGAAAAGTGAGATGAGAACAGCCATGTGACACTTGATAATAACAACGGCAACAGTCTGAGTCACTGAGGCAAGAGGTTTGAACTGCTCTGCTGTCTGTGTGAGCTCACAGCAGCGGTCGTTTCTACTTTTGAAGGTTACAAAGGAAAAATTGTGCCCTTTAGCTGGGAATGAAAATGCATAAAGGCACTGTGAGCCCACAGTAAACCTTCTGATGCAGAAAGCCTACTCTTCCAAACCTGCAACGCTAGGTGAGACTTGCACACCGTAAGCAAAGCACATTCCAGCCAATTAGGTCCTCCATCATGTGCTTTTTAACGCATGAACTCTTCCTTCCTTAAAAATAGTTCCTATAGTTAATTTTAATGCCTGTCACATAAAGTATTAATAACAGGACTCCAAAACAATGCCAGCACTGTCAGTTGTAAGCCATGCTATTTTATTGCTAAACACTAAGCGTAAACATGAAAACGGGATTGGAACAGGCCTGGCTCAGCGCTGTTTAATATTGAATTTAGACTCTCTCCTTTGGAACACACGTAACTCATTTCTCTTTCCGCTTTGCTCTTCCCTTGCGTGTGTTTGGTAGGTGCATAAATGCACCCCGTAGTTCTGATGAAACAGGTGCTCATATAATATCCTCAGAAGGGTCACCTTTCAGAGAGAAATAAATGACAGCAGTGGCAACCGCAGAATAAACATGATTTGGCTACCGAAGTATTGCCATGGCAAGGATTATTCCTTATGAAAACTCTATTGTGGCTTGTCATATTTGTGACTAGGCAGCCATGGAAACATATAAGAAGCCTACACAGATTTTCCATTTCTGCCAGCTCACAAAAACAAAACAGCATGGCTCAGAGAAGGTGGGGTACAACACAAATGATGTGGTAAATCTTAGCAAGCCTGTTCAACTTCATGGCATGCTGCATGAGGGAGAAGCTCCAGAGTTTTGCAGTTATATGATTCTCCAAGGCAGCTAAGTTGAACGTCACTCACTGCTCCACTGAGGGAGTTCTTGTTTTAGCATTTGCAAGCTGGAGAGCTGGAGTGGTTTCAGCACACGAACTCCCAGAGCATGCCTTTCTCCATCTAAAAGCTTGGCAGCAGCTACTGCTCATTCCGGAACCACAACATATCCCAGACCCACCTCTCACTCCTTGCTTCACGGACTGGAAATGTTGGTTGTGCGCAGCTGGTCAGAGAGTGCCTCGAGCACCTGGTTATTCTCATTTCCTTTCTGTACCATCCCCACTACTCCCACTGATTGCCTAGCATGGCTGCAGAAGAAGATTAGCAAATAGAGACAAGCTAAATGAGTCTTCTTTAAGGCAGAGATGAGAATTTCACTACAGTGTTATCATCCATGTTTTCAGCCCTGAGGTAGCAGCAATCCAAGAAGAAAAGCACAAGGAAAATCAGCAGCAAGGGAAAAAGTGGTCACTGCTGATCTACAAACTCCCTTAATACCCTGATCTCCCACAAAGCTCTGCAGTTCTTTCCCTCCACTCCCAGGTAATGTATATACAGATACCCACCTACCCACAAAAGCATAAGCCTTTTACTAACACAACTTGACAAAATACCCGACAGTAATTCTTAGTGTTTGGCATGACAAATCTCAACGGACAGAAATTTCTCAGGTGCTTATCTGAATGGGTTTTCCAAGAAACTACAGACGATCACAAATCCTAGCACCTTCATTCTCCCCTAGGAAGTATATAGTAGCTTGTATGTAAAAGAAGAAATAAAAATCCCTTAGTAACCAAACAAAAAGAAGAGACACAACTGTCCATGCTTCTCTGCAGAAGAACAAAACAAATAGATGACCGATGGCAGACACACTGCTTAGGCAATACGGGAAGTTGCTCAGAGGCCAAGGTTGTAAATGAAATATAAGACTCTGTGGAACAGAAAATAGAATTAGAGGCTGATGACTATTACAGGATCGTTGGGGGTTTTTTTCAGGAAATTGGAATCACATTCCCAGTATTGAATTCATTAAATGTCTTCATTTTTCACTTCACTTGTGTTGACTACGCACCTGAACCTCTATTGGTATGGTATTATTTTGAATTTCCTGATTTCAGGGCTTTCCTGATTTCAGGACAGGCACCAGAAAATCTAAATAAAAAAGCCTGAGATTATTCTAAGACATCTTGAAGTACCGCTGGGCTACTGCGCATTTGATGCTTTCTTTTAATGAAGTCACTGCAAAATGACGTTCTGTCATCCAGAGCAGCAAAAGCCTCATTACATGCTGTAATAATTTAAGCTTGGCTATTTATTTTTAGATTTAATGTATTTCCTCATCTTTTGTTTCTCTGCTTCCTCTCTTTGGTCATGGTGAGTGTCTACATTAGTAATTTAGTTCAGCTGTTTCGCTCCACAGATCTATTCCTGCTGGGCTGCGTTCCCTGATTTATCAGCGGTACCCAAGACCAACTGTTAGATTTGTCCCTGATACTCCGTGGCAAATTACTATTCTACAATGCATTGCCTATTTATTTTTTAAACGTATGATAGACCTTGCCTACCTTGCTTTTGTAGGAGACGCTATTATTAGTGGTATTGCTTTACATATTATTCCCACATATGCTACAGACTATAAAGTAGTCACAACAAATATGCCAGTGAAAGCTGTTCTCCGATCAGCCTTCCTTTTTCTGCTTAAGAAGTTTCTTTTCTGGACAAGAAAAAGTCATTAAGGATGTTTTTATTCAAGCAAGACAACAAGTGAGCAAAAGGTTGGATCGGGAAACATAAACACCAGATAAAATGAGACAACGGACTCCAGATAAATTGCAGAATAATGACTGTCAATAACCTGTTATTCACTTTATTTTTGCCACTCATCTAGTGTTTTTCCATTGTATAGTATTGAGATAAGAGATTACTGTTGGGAATTACAAGAAGGAAGACAGGAAGGATAACATCCAGCTAGCCAGGCTGTAAATAATCTCAAAGCCAGGCTGCATTTGCAAAAGCCTGACAGTGGAACTGCATTAGATTACACTAAGATCATGAGAACAGCGTAAAAATGCCCTGAATCAATCCTATGTACCTGTCTACCCAATTGGAGGAAAAGCAGTGACAGATTTAGGGCAAGGACACATCAGTCTCCCTCAACATTTTCCAAGCTGCAAGCAGCCCTACCCGAACCGCAGAGAGCAAATAAGGTATTTCCAGGCTGGATTGCTGCTGGGAGAAGCTCTGCATTCCAATCCTCCGTGTGCATGTTGTAGAACTGTGAGGTAGTCAGGACTGAAGCAAGGTAGCTCTGCGTAAGCTCCCTGTTAGCAAAGAGAGGAGTGGATTTTGGACGGGTCTGGCTCACAGACAGCTGTCACTACTGACTGACAGGCCAGCAGACTTGTAGTTTTCACTCGGTCTGTGACCCTTTCTGTTATGTGTTAAGCCTAATCACATGGCATGTGCACACAAGACAAGACCCAGAGCACTCTGGATTCAAGCAAGTCTTTCCGACCTTCAGGGAGTACATGAACTTTAATACAGCTCTGCCATGAAAAAATAAACAGAACCACTCTACTATCTCTTTTTTAAACAAGCGAGGAAGCAAACAAACCTCTGTGTCCTTCACATCTGTGAAGCTGTGGTGAAGTGATTCTGTGTCTCTGGTAGGTTGAGAGCACGCTCTCCACGTGTGAGAAGGTAAATAACGCAGCACAAACCCTGGGGCTTTTATGGCAGCCGAAGCCCTTGTCCAGCTGTGCCCGCCTCCCAAGGAATGGTCACAAACACAAACCACCCCATGCAGGGGAGGGAGGTTTCATATCACCATCATGCAAAGATGTAGACACAAACATGGAAAATTGTAACTGCAATGGCTTGGGATACTGACACACAGACTAAAACTCTTTGATTGAACCTCAGACTTGCATGGAAACTGCTAGTGTTCGACACCCTCTCGTGACAGATCTATAAGTATTAATTCAGAAGGGGCAACTGGTGAGGGCTACCTGACTCCTCTAGTCCCTTTCTGCAGCAATTCGTACAGCCACGGTAACAGTAATGTCAGTCTGTGTATGGGAATATCCAATCCCAACTGCAGATTGGGGTACGTGTTGTGCACCCACAGAAGATAACCAGCAGGGCGAGACGTAAACTCAGCAATATTAAGTACTTTGCATAACATGCAGATAAGGTTGTAAGACTGGGAGTACAAAAGTGGCTAAACCCCCCCTATATTCAGAGGAGTTACTAATGGCATCAATATGGTGCTCTGTAAGGATCTGTCTTGTGTCCACCAGCTTTCGATATTGTGGGCTGCATGGTGGAAAAGATAATGTTACCTAAATCTACAGGTTACACCAATGTGGAAAGAGAGAAAGGGAAGAAAGGATAAAAATTCTGACGAAATGGAAACACAAACTGAAAAAAAATGAGGTCCACTTTATGAAGGACAAGTACAAGTTTCTAAACTAGGCAAAAACTGTCACCTGCATGAACACAGCTGGTGAACATCTGGACAGATAGGAGTTCTGCAGAAAAGAAATTGGGATATGTGTCACATGAGTAAATAATATCAGACTGTTGTAAAAACAACAAAAAACCAAGATAAGCAGTATGTTGCACAGTACAAACAGGAGCAAAACCTGCAAGAAAAAGACATTTTTCTTTTCTTTCAATTGTAAAGATTCAGGTGAAATACTGAGTACATTTTTAGGTACCGTGTTAAAAAAGGGGAGGACAGGGGGAGAAAAAAGAGTAGAAGTGAATCCTAATAGACCCAACTCGCAACACAAGAGATTTGGCATAGACATCAGGGAAAAACTTTCTAGTGGCAAGTATAGCAAGGCACAGGAATAGATAGCCTGGGAAGCCTCCCAAAATAGGTTGGCATCTGTCAGCTAATGATGTAAGTACAGTTGATCCTGCTGTGGGTAAAAGGATGGATGGGATGATCTCTTGATTCTCTCATTTTTGACAAAACGCAGTATTAAATACACATCTAAGCAGAAGCAAAAAATGCTACTGGCTTCGGATGATTATGTTACATTGCATAGCTTAAACTGCAGTTAAAAGGAAAAAGGAAGAGTTTTACATGTTAAGCCTCCTACAACTTTTTAAAATCATTATTATTTAAAAGAAAAAAGTATCATGCATGATGAGATGTCAGCATTTAAATTACTCCAGCTGTGTACTAAAGCTCATATCTTCCAGGAAATAAGCAATGTGCCTCTTTGACTACTCATGTTTGCATGGAGACAAACTATCTGTGCACATGGCTGCAGCCTCACGATGAAAGTCAATGATGTAATATGAGGAAAACTGGAGGACAAAGTGCTGAAGGAACTTAAATCATGACTTCTTTACTTTTTGTTCAGGTAGAGAAGGACCGTGTGTGTGTGTGTGTGCGTGCGCATGCACGCTCACACATGCAAATACCTGTGGTGTTTCTATGTATATACCCATTTATGGCTACATTCACACTGTATCAAAGTTATGTTTGATTTTGTTATGGTTTTTTTTTTTCTTTTAAATGATACTAAAGGACTGGCTTTACATTGTCACAGTGTTTTTAAGTAGCTAATGCCAGTTTGAGTGTGGTGGTCTCAGTACCAACCTCCCATACACACAGGCAGAGGAAATTTTTATAGAGGCAGCTGCAAATGGTTCTTCGCCTTGAATTACAATCTAAGCAAAACACTCATTGAGCACACACAGAGGTGGTCTTATTTTAAACCTTCTTCCTTCATCTGCAGCCAAAGAAATCCTCAGCAATTGCTATATCCAGGCCAAGCTTTCATCTTCAGCTTGTTGTGCAATATTATTGTACTATAAAAACATAGGGAGAATATTTGGATAATGGATTATACTTTTCAACCTGAGGTAATTCCAAAAGTTGAAGGGATTTTGCTCAGTAAACAGAGTATCACCTTTCAGCATAGCCAAGAATGGAAATGTTCAGCTGAAAATGTAAACATGTTAGTAAGTTATGAATGTGAAGAAAGGAAATTATATTTTTTTTGCTGTAAAGATTCAAAATAACCACTGAAATGGCTCTAAGCAAACCTCAAATCATCCAGTCACATGCAATTCTCAACACTTCTTATTTACCTTGCTATTAGTACTAAAAAAAGTAAACAGATTTTTATACTAAACAGCTTTTCTCTTTTAGAGAGATTCCAAAATGCTTGAAGGGCTCATATACAGCAATCAAATACAGCTATGGAGCGAAGCCACAGTTTCAGAAGTGCACAAACTGCGTGTGTCAATTTTTCTAAATTCTTAACTAAAAACTGAAGTTATAAAACCAGTAATGGCACAGGTTGTCACAGGGGTGCCTGGAAGAACATTCTGTTACTGAGACAGAGCTACAGCAGGTCATGATCTCCACTTGTGTCAAGGATCCCTTGATTAAGAATATAGTCCAGCTAAGAGATCATTCCAATTTCCTCCAGCACTTCTGGTGTCTATGATTTTGCACAGGTCTTGCAAACCACGTTACTGAAACTGTCTACAGCTACTAACTGATAAAGTCTTTAGAAATGGTAACCTTCTAGTGCTCTCTTGCTGGAAGTTTACTTCGCAATAAGCAGACCGTCATCTCCTGCGCCTACCTTGCTCACCGCCATATCTGCTCAGGCAAGCTCCTCCCGCGTGCTTGCACAGAACCAGGGATGTGTTGTCTGGAAGGGATCTCTGGAGGTCATCTACCACTACTGCCCTAGCCCAACCCTAGGTCGAGGTCAGCTGTAGGTGATAATGTAAAGTCTTTATACATCTGCCATAATTTTCCTTTCTTTGTCTCTCTCCCTGTTTGTCTCAAGTGGCCTTCTTAAGGTTGTCAGGAACTTCATGAACACTTAGATCCGCAAAAACACACGCATCATCTTCCGTACCACACACTGCATTCTGCGTACAGATTTGTCACAGAAAAATCTGCACAAATCGCCCGAATGGTGAGAATAAACCTTGTTATTAGGTCTTTATGAATGGCTGCTCAGGTATGCAGGAAAGAGTGGAAATTCTCACTTTTGGACCTACAGGGCTGTCAAAGTGACCTCTTAATAGACTGGCAGAGTCTGTAAATATGATTCATTCATTTTATCAGCTTATTTGCTGGAGCTTGAATCTCTTTCTGATATGTTTGCCTACTCCCAATTTTCAAAGGTCAGTTTGGCTAGTATGAATCATGAATATGATTCACAGACTTACACTCCCCTGTAACACTGCCAAGAAAACAACCTGAAACACAATGGAACAACCCTAGGACTAACATTCACTCTTTACTAGTTATTGTGGGGGTTATTTCTAAGAAATAAGAAGAAATCACTTGTAGTGCTACTACGAGTAGCAAGGAGATTCAAATTCTGGTGAGGAAGCTCTCTTCAAGCTTGAGCGGCTGCCGTTGTTCATCCATTAACTGTAGGTCTTGCTCATACTGTCCCTTCATGCTTACTGAGTTTTGATTGCTTTGGCTGGGTGTAACAGAGAGGTTGTTATCAGCAAACACTGTCGATCAGCTTATTTGTTGACTTTGATGCAGAAATTCGCTGGCTTGGCTTTGTGCTCCGTACATAGCCCTGGTAGTGCATTGCTCCGTAAAACAAATGTGTTCCTCCATATTCTTCCTTTTTGTTGCCAAATCTCATCGATGCTGAAATGGTGTCCTGGTATACGGTGATAGAAAGCAGCACACAGGCAACACGTTTAAACCATTTTATTTTCTTTCTTCATTTTCAGTTTACAACTGGCTGTTTCCAAGTGATGGATCTATCAGTGTTTACCTTCAAATTAGAAGATGTAACTGCCTGGAATTTCACCACTAGATACGAAAGCCCTGTAGTAAATATACTGGATATGAAGTTTAATAAGATTAGTGTGATTGCTCTGTACCATTAGGGATTAACTTGAATACCATCATATTTCTAGATATAGAAACGTTTGTCTATTAATTGCCTGTTTAACATTATGTATCAAAGACATTTACTGCAGACCGGTATTAAGGAAAGTAAATACTATTTTCTCCCCCTCAAAGCAGTTACCAAAGAACACGCTGTTTCATTAGCCTACTACAGACAGCCTGCCCGTGCCCCATGGCTGCCTGCCTGCCTGCCCACTGGGCATCCCACAGCCCTGTGCAAGTGATACGCGCCAAAGAGGTGGGGTCTGACACCAAGTCTCTTCTTTTTGCTGTGAANATACTATTTTCTCCCCCTCAAAGCAGTTACCAAAGAACACGCTGTTTCATTAGCCTACTACAGACAGCCTGCCCGTGCCCCATGGCTGCCTGCCTGCCTGCCCACTGGGCATCCTGCAGCCCTGTGCAAGTGATACGTGCCAGAGAGGTGGGGGGTCTGACACCAAGTCTCTTCTTTTTGCTGTGAAACTCTGCTCTCGCCTTGATCGTAGCGGTTCCTGCTTAGGATTGCTTACCGTGTTAAGCATTTCTGTTTTTCCTTGCAATATTGCACAAAATGCTACACAACTTCATTTTACTGAGTGTCTCCTGCTTTTCCAGGCATGCCACATGCCTGTCTGCCTGCAGATACCTCCTCAGGAGTGTGAGGTGCCAGCAAAATGTTCCACAGAGAGGTTTTTTGTTCCTAATGGCCTCCTCAGACAGGCCACAGTGGAATTAGGAATCAGTGTGGTGATTTAATTGGACAGCTTGCTTTATTTTCTACACACTAGAGATTTTCCCTCCATCTGCTTCCATGGGACTCTAAACTACAGACCTTAAATGAAGGACTTGGACTGAAATTGATGTATTTTACTAGCATGAGGGCTGAGTAGAAATGAAAAAGGCAGATTCTAAAGGGGAGTTAATTCTAGATGGTTCTCAACGAGTCAAAGCTGAATGCTGTGGACCATCTTTTTTCTCTTTCTTACCTTGGTACAGGCCAGGAATGCCTCTTCTTCAGCCGAACTGCACATAGTGACATCTAAACCTGGGCATGAAATACCCTCACCTGACTTTGAAGAAGCTCCTGAACTCTTCCTGCAGCATTTGCTTCTATCAGTGACACGGTGTTACTCCCTCAAGCTCCCTTTCCGCATTTGCAGTGTCGCAACGCCTCGTGGTTTGCCAGCAATTTACAGTGCTAATATTTAGCAGTCACTCCATCAATAAGAAAGTATAGAACTGTGCCAGAACTCTTCCCAGCTATGTTTAATGGCAGGTAAGCCTACATTTCAATACTCAAAGAGCATTGTAACAACAAAGCATGTCAGGACTAAGGGCAGAAATTGCTTTAATCACATGGAACACTTCAGATGAAGAAAAGGTCTAATGCTACTTCAGCTAAGTTAAGATAGCATTAAATCAGAGAAGCTATCTTCATGTACAGCTAATCAGATCTATTAAAATCCTGCTTTATATAAATTAACTTTTTCTGCAGCAAAATATCTGCTGTTAGAGTAGTTCCAATTTATTCTTCACTCAGAAAAAAAAATTACCCCTGGATTGATCAAAAACATCTCCAGTTTGAACCACATTACTTAGCAGATATTGATTTTATTAGTCACATGGTGCTGTTCTTATTAGCTAGCTGAGTGCGTATTCAAGCTCCTTGAGCAACAGTGCTTGCCTGGGCAAAATGTATTTGGTTTCCAAGAACACTCTAAAATATATTGCTAAAATTGCTTTTCTACAGATGTGGAGGACAAAATCCTTTTCACTTGAATGTTCACAGAAAGTGAAAACAAAAGGAGTAGGGGCAAACATTGCTGCTTTCAATGCAGCTCTGTTGCAGCAAGGTAACAGAAAACGCTTTTCCTATCTCCAATCCAAGACTTCAAATATCTCTTTCTACATGTCCTGGATTTGCTGGGATAGAATCATAGAATCAATTTTCTATCCAGGAAAGCTGCATTTTTGAGAAGATTGCAGCACCCAATTTGGTGGGAACAAGACACTTTGTTTTAGTTCGTGGCTGGCCGTGGTGTGTGGGTTTCCATAGGGATCAAGGCCTTCAGCAGTTTCAAGTTAGCCAGGTGTTAAAGCTTGGAGGGTCGAAAGCCAGGGTAGCTGTACCAGGCTGGCCAACAGCAGTATTGCGTACCATAAACGTCACGCTCACTGTAAACTGGGAAGTCTGTTGTGGATGGCACTTATTCCTCAATGGTGGCCGTCCCTGGAGGGTCTCATCCATCCTTCTGCTCCCGAGGCCTGCTCTCCCCTGTGCTGTGACCGTCACGCTCTCCCTGGAGCTGTGGTGCTCACAGGGTTCGACCACAGGGCACTCACTGCTGGGAGCGCGCAGCTCCCCACCACTGCACGGGCTGAGTGTAACTTTGTGTATTCTATGTTAGTGCTGGCATTAATATTGGTTTGTTATTATCGTCTTATTAAATCTGTGTCCATTTCAACCCATGGGTGTCCTTTCCTTTTCCCAACTCCCCTTCCTGGGTGGGAAGGGGTCACTGGGTGACAGAACAGCTGACTAAACAGAGACACTGGATGAGGAGGGAAAGAAGACATTTCAAACTAGGACAAAAAAGAGGCCTCGGCACACTCATGGAGGATGAGACTGTGTCTCAGTTACCAGTTTGTTAGCTCTACAAAACAGAACCGCTACAGGATGAGCTGAGTCAATACTGTCACATCACAGTTGGTAGCAGTGCTTTATGTTACTGATTTGACTTACTGAGTCAAATCCTGAAACTTTAAGCCCTTGGTCTTGTTGTAGCACAGGGTTATTGCTTATCCTGGGACACATGCCTTGTGTCTTTCCAGAAACTCTTTACTATTCCCTTGAAAAAGTTGGTCTAGAAGAATCAGAAAGTCCCAGCAAAAGACAGTTTTGTCAGATAGGTGCTATTTCAAATGGAGGAGATGATGAGTTATGTGAAAATCTCATACTCAATCTCAAGTTTACTAGTGGATTTTGGCATCCAGTACCGAATGAAAGTAAGTGTGGCAGGGAAAGCTTCTTCTCAGAGGAGGATGAACAGCCTTTTTAAATTGCATTGCATACAAATGGCTCACTATATTAGGATGGTTCTTCACTTTAGAGACTACATAAATTCAGCCTCTCTAAGACTCAAACTTTCCATTCATCCAAAGGCAAAAGATCACCACTGGTATGCATTAAGAGTGAAGTCCTCAATGCAGCAACCACACTACAAATGCATTTTCTCATTTAACTCTGAGTATCTCTAAGCCTTACTATTTAATAGATTAAACCTCTTCAGATGCAAAGCTTTATACATAAAACAGGCACCATTAATAAAATGTTGTTCTCTGTCATTTGGCAAATCAGGTAACTTCTGGCCACATTAACCAATGACGAGCAACTGCTTCAAAAAGTCCACATTTCTAACTAAATGCATGCATGTTGAAATTAATGTAAATGGATAATTAAAAAATGGTTTCACACTTTACTGACAAGTCGTGGTAGAAATCATTATCCTGATGGCTTATGAACTTCTTATGTTAGAGAGTGATGTACAGTGGAAATATTATGATCAGCAGCAGATTTTCTATTGTGCACTTGACATAATAAATTAGTGGAAATCGTTAATGCACAGCATATCATTTCTGTGTATATTTTACGTTAACTACAGAGAAAATACAAATGAGTTCTGTCCCTCATCAAGTCTTAACTGGAAGCCTTCGTCTATGCTAGCATAACAGTTTCTCAGGCTACACCGGCCTAAAAGCAGCACAGCTCCTCTAATGTGGATGCAGTTAAATCTTTCTTACCAATAGAGCTGTTCCCATAGGAGGAAGAGAGTAAATTGGTTTTATATCTGTCTTATCCATGTCCACATCTCTGCCATCAACAACAGAGACCTCTTTCATTTATTTATATTTGTAATGTGATTGGTATTTCCAGCATATATGAATAGCTTCTGTGTGCAGATCAAACTTCACTTATAACTTGACATCAGTATTTCTGCACCACTGACTCCACACACACTTATTAACTTAGTACATGTCTAACGCTATCACTGAAATTTAAGGTAAGCATCGCTGTGCTGTTGGGAACAGCCGATGGTGTCCACACCGACAGCTGCTGCGGTTCAGCAGAATCACAGCAGCATATCAAACCCTTGCTATTCAGCTACGCTTGGAGTTGCAACTGCCTTGAGTTACGTATTTTGCTGGAATTACTCAAGGGGAGGGATTCTGTATCACCATAGCTTTCACACCCTCTACTTGAGGTGGTTCTGCTAGTGAAACCATAACACAGGCAGTTATGACCTTGATATCCTTGCCACTGTCACTTAGGCTTTTCTGCTACACCACCATGAACTACTTACCTATCATACAGGATTCAGCTATAGTTAAACATGCACACTATAGATATATTCACAAATTAAGTTGTGTAGGACCGTTATACTCATATATGTGTCCTCACAAATATGAGGACTCACAAATGTGTCCACATTTTTGGGAAAGGGAGCCCTTATCCCAGCAGAGTTAAAGCAGAGTAGAGGGATACGGCTTTAAAATCTGTAAACCAAAATGTTTGGAGCAAACTGTCATAAAGTAAGAAAGAGGAGGGGTTTGAATTTTCCACCACTCTTCTAATGTGTTATTGACCTGGACAGTAAGAAGAACTCAGCCAGCTCTCCCTCAAAAAAAAAAAAAAGGGAAGAAAAAAAAGCAACTTGCCACATTTTCATAAAAACACAGCGGTGTTTGCAAAATCTTGGACACTTACAGCACTTCAGTTAGATTGAGCCATTACTAAAAAGAAAAAAGTTTCACATTCAGAATCTCTCTTCCAAACATCTTCCTCATCAGTGTGTCTTTCCAGCCAGGTAAGGAGTATGACAGGTCAACGAAGATTCTGCTCTCCTCATGAGGGCTTTCTCTCAGCTGTCAGTGCATCCAGAGCCAGGAGGGGACAGAGGGGACATCACCTCTAGGGATGCTGACAGAAACAGACATTTGCTTATAGGGTTTTGTTCTTATCGGCAGGAAAATGCCTTTGAGGAATAAAGCCTAGACGACACAAAAGCATAAAAGTAGAACTTTTTTTGACTGCTGGTACTTTCATTAGAAAAAGTTAGGGCTTGCTGCTCACAGAGGCTTCTGCGTAAGTGAGAGCCTGCCCACACACAACTGTGGCAGAAGAAAGGAGTATCAAAGCAGAAGTTAGCACATGCCGGTTTTAAAGATCCTTGCAAAGGCCGTATGGATAGCACAAATCATGTGCAAGGCGTTTGTTCCTCTCGTGTATGTCCACGCGCACACAGGGTGTGCAGCCTGCTGAGCCTGTGCTTTGCCCTGGGCAGCCACGACAGCATTCCCATTAAAAAGCCACGCCGCGGTAGCATTCGCGTGACACAGGGATGGGCTTAGAAAGAGAACATGTACAGTACTTTACAGGAAAGTAGAAGAAAAGCTTTTCCAGCTCACATAAACTTGGACTTTTCAGTTAAATAGAAATTNGCCACGACTGCATTCCCATTAAAAAGCCACGCCGCAGTAGCATTCGCGTGACACAGGGATGGGCTTAGAAAGAGAACATGTACAGTACTTTACAGGAAAGTAGAAGAAAAGCTTTTCCAGCTCACATAAACTTGGACTTTTCAGTTAAATAGAAATTCTCTGCAATTATTATTGTCTACTATTTCAGCTGACTCAACTATTGCCTATAAACACAACTCTTACCAAAGGATGCTCAGTCTCCAGAATAGTCAATTTAACAAAAAGTTAAACATGATCAGAAATGTAGCAGCATTTAACAGGATCTAAGAGAGGAAATAAAGCAGTGACTTTGTTCCGAAAGACTTCACAGATAGACAGTAAGATACCAAGCACCACTCCATTCACTGAAAGAAGGAAATCTAATGTGTATTACACAATTTGAAGAATAGGACAACAGGCAAGAGTTCCTCAGCTAACACCGACCAAGCTCAAGGTGCTTCTTCAGGGTACAACCCAAGAGGTAAAGGGCATCAATCTGTACATACTAGGGACACAAAGGACAGGAACTCCTACTGCTCTTGCTAAGGCTTCTACTTGTGTCAGTGCTGTTTGATGGCTGTGATGACGGGCTAGAACAAGCAGGAGGGAACTAACAAACAAATCCGTCCCCATGCACTGAAGATAAGCTCAGGAGATTTCCAGCGAAGCGGTATTGTTCTGTTCACACCAAAGGATAGGGTGCCCCTGGCAAGGAAAAATTAACTATTCCTCTCTTCTCTACCACTGCATATCACGAGGATCTTTTTCAAGGTCATTTGAGACATGAGTCTGGCTTCTCAGGTGCAATTTTTTTCCTCTTGTTTAGCTGTATAACAATATTGGACAGCTCAGTGACATGACCAATATATTTCAGAAGTTTCCTTGAACTGGTTTCCTGCCAGTGAATTTGAATCACCTGACTCATGTAGGAGGGCAGTATATAATGATGCTGTTTTGCTTTACAGCTAGAGCAGACAGGCAAGGATGATACAATGCCTTCAGGAATCTTGACATGATTGATATATGCCCATATTCACAAGTGTAATAGTACCAAATAAAAGTACAAGGAAGTAAGCTCTGATGAGGTTGCACCATAATCACAGTAGCAGAGCTGTTTGCATCCTGCTTTGTGAAGGCAGGAAAGGTTGGCTAATACACTAGTGGGCACATTGCTACCTAGCTAGCACAAACAAACCCTGCAAATGCTGCCATTAAATGAAAGAAAACACCACAACTAAACAGTCTGTCAGAGTACAATCCAGAGAAGAGAAATATCGAGGCAATGTCAGTCTGGTTGCCACCGGGCATGGCTTGATGTTTGTGGAGAGTGACATTGTGAAATGCTCCTAAGAAATCTCCCTTTGGCATGGGGGAGAGTTTTTTTACCCTAGAACCATTTACTGAGCTATTTGCACTCACTGCCACAAGAGTTTCTGTCAAGAGGACAGCCGGGACCTCTGGCAGGAAAGCGTTTCTTGGGGTGCCATTCACTAAGAAATACATGATACAAGCAATCCAACTTTTCCGTGTTGTTTCAAACATAATGCAAACACCACCCAGCTTGAAAACGCAGAGATGCTCTGGATGGAAAACAGAATTTTGATGAGAAATAAGGGGAGACAAAACCAGTGAACGGCAGGAGAAACACGTGCTCCTTTTGCCCTGCACAGCAAGGATGAGTTACTTCTTCAAGAAGCTTTCTTCATTCTGCAGTTTCAAATTGTAGCAAAAAAGGGAGATAGATAGAAACATTTTGGTGAGGAGTAAAGAGGAGCCTTGGTTGCTGTTTTAAAAAAAATAAAATAACTTTTCATATAAAAATCTCAGAAACAAGATGAAAGGCGCGCATCCAGAAACATCAGCTTTTTAGACACAAACAATCTTTTGCTTGGTTTGCATAGATGCTAATACCCGGTCATTTTTCACTCATGCTTATAATCTGGAACAACATTATTAATAATGATAAGTAGTCAAGGTAACTACTGGATGGTGCTTGACAAGATTAACTGATCAACCTTATCACACTGTTGAAAAGTTATCTGTGCCTTGATTTCCTAGACTTTTAGGGAGCTCTTCTTTCAGAAATACACACTTTTAAGTACCGTATGTTTAAAGCATCGTAGCCCAGATGATGTGCTTAGAGGTTAAACACCCGCTTAAATGTTTCTGCACCACTAGGTCATGCTGGATCATTACCCGACTGCGCAAAGTTTCATTCTCCAAGCGACAAAACTTCCCATGTCTTTGGATGCAGAGTCAGCCTTTCAGATCAAATTGCCTGTCTTCCGCAAAATTACTCTGCAGAAGTGGGAGGAGCGCGGCTGGGCATGTTAGACAAAGTCTTGCATTTAATGCTCTCTCTTCTTCACAGTTCTTTTTCTTTAAGCAACAAAATCATCTCCAAAACATGTTTTCTATTCATTAAGACAATGATTTTGGCCTTGCTGCCTTCCCCACTTCATTTACATGATCTGTTGAGAGGCACTCTGCTAATGCTAATCACGCACCGCCTTGTTGACAATCCAGCTAATCTGATTTGTGCTCAAGTATTGCACTTGGATTGTAAAAACCCTGGATTTCAGGTGTCTAGCACAAAATTCAATGCTACCTGCCAGTTAGTCATGAACCAGAGTGCTTCATCGACACAAGATATTAGTTAACTTCTTACTCATTGTCCTAACACAAGAGCATCAGGCGATTGCTTTTTTGAAGCACTTATCCCAAATCCTGGCTGCACAATTCACAGGCCCACTGCATACGCAGTCTGGATTTTGAAAGGTAAAAGCCACAGGGTATATTTGCAGCTCTATAACAGTGGGAATTAAAAGCATAAATCCTATCACCGTGTACAGGAGCTGTGTAACTTAGTCCCTGTTAAGTGTGTGGAAAATTTGAACTAATCAGGCCATCGCTGAGGGGTACAATTTGCAGGGGGGCCACTCAGTATAAATCGTGTTAGGGCTTTTCAGGTTCATTCTGTCTTCTATGCATTTTAGACTTTTTGCCTTACTTTGACCCTATCCAGCTATTTAAAGGATGTTAAGTGCTTTGTTCATTGCAATTCGCAGTCCATAGCTCCTATGCTTTCTTTCATCTCTGAAAAGAAAGACATGAAGAAAGAAAAAAGTTGGGGAAAAAAGCCTCTCTGTCCTGTGTATGGTCATGCGGCCGACTCTAATGCTTTTCACAGAAGTGTCTCACCTGGGATGTTTCACTTGTTCCCCTTTGACTGATGTTATTAAAGGTCTTTGGAGATACTTTTATTTCATCCTTCTGTTCTAGTTTAGCAAGGGTGATGACATACCAACTGAAATGTCTGGAGGCTTGTTAGCAAAAACCCTGTCACTGGGAGGGATCAAAGTGTTTTTGTGCTGAGTCCCCGAGGGCACTGATCCTGGCAATACAGCTGGACTCAGATGCAGTCTCCACATCGTCTAACACGACAAGCAGCTGGATCTTCAAGCCAATAGACAGAGAGTTGTTTTCTCAGGATGAATAGCGTTTCCCAAAACCAAGGGGTGAAATAAGCACCATTGCCAGAAACCCTTAATTTATTTCAGGATATAAGGGGGAAAAATACTACTTCTTTCATCTTGCTCCGAAGAAGAAACTGGTTCTTTTCTCTGGAAAAACAAAACAAAACAAAACAAAAAACCCCCACCAGAATGAGGACCTGAGCAAATTCGCACTGCACATGAAATTCTTGAACAGGGGAGTTGAGAACAATTCACTTCAATGAGACCAGCCCTCTGTGTTGATAGTAATGGTTTTAAGCTGAAAATAAGCCTGAGACTGACTGTCACATGTATATGTGATCATTGCAGTCTAGCTGGAGGATGATCCACAAACGCAAGCTGGCTGTACATCAGTAATCAAATAACTGACTGGCTGACAACTCAGACCAGAATTTGGCTTGATGCCCCCGACTAGACGGGAAATGGCATTTCCTGCTTCTTGATAAAGCAGATGCCACTTGATCCCTCCAGCAAAATGCATAGCACCGGGGCATCTTTAGTAAACGTTCCTTCCCACACATGTTATATTGGTCAGTTAAAAGATATCCCCCCCAGCCCTCGTGGTTTTATTAGGCACTAGCTTTTAACAGGCTAAACATTTAGGGGAAAAAATTATGCAACAGATATATCATCATAGCTGACTAAATCTGTTGCAGTGCTGCTTTCCCGAGCTGGTGTTCCTGTTCTCATTTAGGTTGTGCCCTTCCCTGAGGATGCAATCCCTCCTGCACAGGAACAAAGTACTTTTTCAAGAAAGCAGGCACATGGCAGGGGCTCACGAGTTCATAGTGACTTTCGAGTTAACTACATCTTCCGCCCTCTGTAGTCCTGAGCAAGTTGTTTTGCAATATGCCTCCATTTCCATTAATTTAACCAACAAGATTTCATTCTTTTTGTGGTTTGCAGGTATAGAAATAGTAACTGTTACTGCAGTTAGTAAATAGCACAATTGACGTTTTTCCAGTTTGACCCTGTGTTTGTGAATAATATGTGCCTTTCTCTGGCAGTCTACTACCTAGATGTGGTTTTAACTTAAATCCCTCAGGTGCTTTGCACGTTGTTTACTTCATTGCCCAGCACTTCAGAAAGATGCATGGAAGGTAGAGTCGGCTTCTCTGTGAGTAGCCAGAAATGCGGAGGAAACAACATGCACTATGTGCAAGCATCAGATTCTTCTGTTCCTATAACTAGTTTTCAGATGGTTTAACTCCCTGGGCCAGCTCACCTCAAAATCACACGAATACCAGCAAGGAAGGGAAGAGCAAAGATGAAGGGATACGGGGTCAACTGCAATCCCAGCCGGCAGCTGCCTCCGCCAGGGTGAGACCAGGCTCCCAGCAGACCTCTATTTATAGCCTTTCCCAGAAGGAAGGGGAGGAAGTTTAGTTCTGGTCCTCTGGGAGAAAGAACAGTACTGCCACCTTGCCAGAGCTCAGCGCTGCCAGTCTGTTTTGCCAAGAAGCATTTGGGACTGCAGAGTAGATGCTCCCTTGATTAAATATGAAGAATTTGCATTACCAGATTACTCCACTAATCCACCCGGCTCCGCGTTCTGTCCCTGACAGCAGCCAGCACAGGTTCTTCAGAGACTGGAGTGAAGTCCTCATTATAGACAATTTTACAGCTAATAAAATTCTAAAAGCCTGTATGCAGGCAAATCCCTACAGTTTTCACATTAGGAGTTTGCATGTGTTAAAGCTGAGAGCTGACCACAGAATCTGGCCTAGCAGAAAATGTCAAGCTCCTGTTACCCCCAGAGGTTATGCTACTGAAACAATGAAAACACAGAATCATAACTAGAGTTATCTGCACAATAAAAAAAGGACTGTCCTTAAAGAACATTGCCTTTAGAATTACATTAAAAGGGAAGAAGGGTACATCTTCCTGTGGCCGCCTTTTCCTTCCCACCCCAAGTGCAGATGTCTGAAAGCATCTCTCCAGGACAAGGGCTGCATGCAGGATTCCAGATGCAAAACGTAACCCCTGTGTAATCCGTCAGGCTGGTTACGGCACTTGGTATGCTGCAAGGATAGCCAAGCTGAACTTAAGGAAGCAAAAATCGATTCATAAACAACGTTTAGATTTGATAACTGTCCAAATGTTCACCGCTTGGGTGAAGATAATTGTACTTGCATGCATTTCTGAAATCTATGGCCAGGGCGAAAATAGGTATCATTCAATAACTCATCTCTCAACAGTAGCTGCAAATATACTGGCTGATCTATAAAGACGGCTCAGACTATTTTTTTGTATTTCTTCCTCCCCTTGTTCTTCATCACCTCCTTTTTCTGTTACTCTCCCCACCTCCCTGGAATTAGTTTTAATTTGCACAATCCCTGTAGTACAAACATGTCATACATTTATACTACAGCCCATTACCACCCCACATGATGAATACAAAAGGCTCAAAGTTGTTATAAACATTAATGTATGCAACCAACAACAAACACTCCGAAGGACTGCTTTGGAAGGTGGAGGAAAGGTCTAGTGAAGTTTTCTTTCTGGATCAATGGGAGCGATAGAGATTTCTAGGCATGTCTTGGGGCTAGACAATCATTTATGTATAGTCTGTAATCAAGGGCTGTGTATAGCTTACTTCTGCAGGGCCAGAAGCAACATGAAGCACTCAGAATATTTAACAAAGCCACAATTCCTTAGTAGGTGAGGTTGATCCAAGCCAGCTGCACCCCATCCGGCATTGCATCCAGCAGCTCTGCCCCCAGCTGTGCTCTTGCTCCCTCCCTTGCCCCAGGATTGATACCCATACAGCTCCAAGTAGAGCTTGTTTGGGGAGCTGAAACTAACTGTATAAAAGGAACAAATAAAAAGTTTCAGGAGCATTCAGGTTGGTTCAAATCTCACGCCAAGCAGCAGCAACAAAGGGAAGGATGGGAACATAAAATTGGGGTCAGAAGGGATGGAGGAACCAGAGCAGCTCTGCTTTGGACTAGTTTATGCTGCATAGCATTGCATTCTCACTCACTTCAGGGTCTTCACTTACATTGCTTTCAGGGACCAAAGAGACTTCAGCATATACCAGAGTCCCCGCATCTCCACAGCATCAGAGTCCCTTATGCCTCCAAATGTAAACAAACGCACACCTTTGAGGGAAGGGTCTGACTCGCACTGCAGAACCAGGCTTCTGGTAACACTGAGAAGAGTGAAGGGTTTGTCACAGTTTAAAACTGGGATGGCAGATGCTCTCTGTTAACCTTTGCCTCCCTAGAAAGAAAGGAAAAGAGGCTTATGGGTTGGAAAAATTAAAACAGCTTTAATGTAACAACAATAAATAATATTAGGGGGAAAAAAAGAAATATTTACAAAGCCAACATCGAGCTCTCCTGATGACGATCACGTCACCCGGACGCTGTAGGGCAGCCCTGGGAAAGTCCCAGACTGGACTCAGCAGCAGACAGGAACAGGATTCAGGAATGCCAGGGTCGGGATCGAAGGCAGGAGAACTGACAGAGTTCTCCTTGAACATTGGCCATAGAAGAAGAGAGGTTGACCCTTGTGATCTCTCAGCTTTTTACTGAGTATGACGTGTATGGGATGGAATACTGCGTTTGGTCAGGTTTGGGTCACCTGTCTGGTCCGCTCCTCCCTGCAGGAGGGTCACAGGTGTGACCCCTTTACACCCTTTCATTTTCAGAGCATAAGAAGTTTAGCAGAACCAGGCAGTGACTTTGGTATTCATAGGAATACGTATAAGCAAGAGCCTTTCTGAGTACCATTCATACCATTACTCCAGCAATAGCTATAAACATAGAGCATTATCACTCCTAGAAGTAGACACTGTCTGGAAAACGTGCTGTTAATTTCAGAGAGTGCAGTCTCTTACAAGAGACTTAACTGAAAATTAAAATTACCAAACAGAAAATTGGTCCTGTCCTAGCTCAAACCAGGACAGGGTTTTGTGTTGGTTGGTGTCCCCAGCCCTGGAGGAGTGGTGGGGGATACAGAAAGGCATCTGCACTGTTTTTGCCTGTGCACCCCTAGTCCTGCAGTTGTCCTCGCTTGCACATACCTTAATTACTGTATAAATTTATTTACAAGTTCTCTCCGTTACATTTACTGACCCATCCATTAGAGAAATTTGCATCCCATGGTCCATAGGAACCTGGTGGTCTCTATAATCACTTAGCGATAGTCCACAAGGCAATTGTGGCTCTAGGGCTTATGTCAGAATAAACTTGTCTTGCCACCAAGTAATTACTAGGGCAGCAAATCTGCCCACTTGGGCTTCTCGTTCCCATTCCCAAGTCATTTCTTCTTTTGCATGGGGCACAAGAAAGGAGGTGATGCAGGAGCAGGACCAAGTGGTTGAGCGTGGCACAGCTTCACCTGGCTGTGGTACTGGTCTTACACCGTTTGAAAGCAAACGTGAAGCAATAGGCTAAGAGACTAGGCATATTACTGCAGGCTTAAACTTGCTGTCTGAGGATCTCCTGCTCCTCTGAAAACATTGTCTAAAGGTTTGCAGAATAGAGGAGGCTGTAACACCATGGCATTACACTATCCTATGTGTATCAGAGCTGCTTCAAAGAGGAGGAGAATAACTGCCATCTGACACAATGCAATCAGACCTCTGGCTTCTCCTCCATGCCTTCGGGATTTAAGGTCTCTTTCTTTTTTTTAACCTTCAGTCCTCCTGCAAACCTAATCTATCTCTTATCCTACACAAGCATGTAAAGGTTAAGCTTGAGTGACACAAAGTTCATAGAGAGGCAAGCATCTATTATTACTTCTAAGCACCAAAAGTCAACTTGCTTCTCTACTATCCTCGTGTCAATGTTTCACCTTTGTTTAACACAAAAGAGTTCTGAAAGGCAGCACAAAACAGATGGTGGGAGTAAGGACTATATGCTGAAGCAGATGCATTCACTGCTTGCTTCTTGGACAGTGTGTGACGTACAAGCAAAATGTTGCATCTTTTCATGCATTAATTTGATTCGCAGTGGTTCAAGTGACTGTGTGGGGAACAAAATAATTAGGAAGGGGAATACAGAGACATGGCCCTTACCTGCTTCTCTCTAACCTGCAGGCTGATGAACAGCAATTGTACAGTGTTATATTACTGCCTGGAGACTGTGTAAATCCTGGATTAAACAATTATGGACTGGACTGCTGACTCCACTACATTCCTGTGCAGCCCAGTGCCACAGATATCCATCCTGTTGTCACTTCTGTTTAATAATAAAAGCCCTTTCTGCTTTGTATTGTGCTATGTGCAAAAAAAAAAGAAAACCCAACAGTGAAAGAACACTGTGGGTGCAAAGTCAACCGTTCAAAGGTTAGGAAATGGCAAGTTTAAGATTTTCTGCCTCCCCTTCCACTTACAATATAGCCTTTAATTACAAGACCACATGCTATTTATTCTGATGAAACCCTGTGCCTCACTGAGTGCAATAGATGGTGCCAATGCACAGCTCTGCGATAGATTGTTTCACTCCTTTCACCTACTATCTAGTTGCAGGCTCTGCTTAACTGTACGCTAACCAAATCCCTTCCCTCTGTATAAAATAATTTATCTCTTCATGAACTCTCCTGTGGTGCTCCTCAAAATGCCACTTGAATGCTTCAGAAGCAGAAGTTAATTTATCTTTAAATTAGAGAGGAGTTTATATTCCCTCCATTTTAAACATGGGAAGCTGATTAAGCACGTCTGCACTTAGAAAGCACAGCAACCCACCAAAATGTGCCCTGGCACCCCGACTCCTCCAGTCGTCCATCCAGGCACCCAGGCTGGAGCACATGCCTGTCTCAAAGTCTGCACGCAGGGGTGCGTGCCTACCCCCAGAAACGGGGCTGTCAGAAGGCAGGCAGGCACGTCTGCTGCATCCCTNGGTTTTGTGTCGGTTGGTGTCCCCAGCCCTGGAGGAGTGGTGGGGGATACAGAAAGGCATCTGCACTGTTTTTGCCTGTGCACCCCTAGTCCTGCAGTTGTCCTCGCTTGCACATACCTTAATTACTGTATAAATTTATTTACAAGTTCTCTCCGTTACATTTACTGACCCATCCATTAGAGAAATTTGCATCCCATGGTCCATAGGAACCTGGTGGTCTCTATAATCACTTAGCGATAGTCCACAAGGCAATTGTGGCTCTAGGGCTTATGTCAGAATAAACTTGTCTTGCCACCAAGTAATTACTAGGGCAGCAAATCTGCCCACTTGGGCTTCTCGTTCCCATTCCCAAGTCATTTCTTCTTTTGCATGGGGCACAAGAAAGGAGGTGATGCAGGAGCAGGACCAAGTGGTTGAGCGTGGCACAGCTTCACCTGGCTGTGGTACTGGTCTTACACCGTTTGAAAGCAAACGTGAAGCAATAGGCTAAGAGACTAGGCATATTACTGCAGGCTTAAACTTGCTGTCTGAGGATCTCCTGCTCCTCTGAAAACATTGTCTAAAGGTTTGCAGAATAGAGGAGGCTGTAACACCATGGCATTACACTATCCTATGTGTATCAGAGCTGCTTCAAAGAGGAGGAGAATAACTGCCATCTGACACAATGCAATCAGACCTCTGGCTTCTCCTCCATGCCTTCGGGATTTAAGGTCTCTTTCTTTTTTTTAACCTTCAGTCCTCCTGCAAACCTAATCTATCTCTTATCCTACACAAGCATGTAAAGGTTAAGCTTGAGTGACACAAAGTTCATAGAGAGGCAAGCATCTATTATTACTTCTAAGCACCAAAAGTCAACTTGCTTCTCTACTATCCTCGTGTCAATGTTTCACCTTTGTTTAACACAAAAGAGTTCTGAAAGGCAGCACAAAACAGATGGTGGGAGTAAGGACTATATGCTGAAGCAGATGCATTCACTGCTTGCTTCTTGGACAGTGTGTGACGTACAAGCAAAATGTTGCATCTTTTCATGCATTAATTTGATTCGCAGTGGTTCAAGTGACTGTGTGGGGAACAAAATAATTAGGAAGGGGAATACAGAGACATGGCCCTTACCTGCTTCTCTCTAACCTGCAGGCTGATGAACAGCAATTGTACAGTGTTATATTACTGCCTGGAGACTGTGTAAATCCTGGATTAAACAATTATGGACTGGACTGCTGACTCCACTACATTCCTGTGCAGCCCAGTGCCACAGATATCCATCCTGTTGTCACTTCTGTTTAATAATAAAAGCCCTTTCTGCTTTGTATTGTGCTATGTGCAAAAAAAAAAGAAAACCCAACAGTGAAAGAACACTGTGGGTGCAAAGTCAACCGTTCAAAGGTTAGGAAATGGCAAGTTTAAGATTTTCTGCCTCCCCTTCCACTTACAATATAGCCTTTAATTACAAGACCACATGCTATTTATTCTGATGAAACCCTGTGCCTCACTGAGTGCAATAGATGGTGCCAATGCACAGCTCTGCGATAGATTGTTTCACTCCTTTCACCTACTATCTAGTTGCAGGCTCTGCTTAACTGTACGCTAACCAAATCCCTTCCCTCTGTATAAAATAATTTATCTCTTCATGAACTCTCCTGTGGTGCTCCTCAAAATGCCACTTGAATGCTTCAGAAGCAGAAGTTAATTTATCTTTAAATTAGAGAGGAGTTTATATTCCCTCCATTTTAAACATGGGAAGCTGATTAAGCACGTCTGCACTTAGAAAGCACAGCAACCCACCAAAATGTGCCCTGGCACCCCGACTCCTCCAGTCGTCCATCCAGGCACCCAGGCTGGAGCACATGCCTGTCTCAAAGTCTGCACGCAGGGGTGCGTGCCTACCCCCAGAAACGGGGCTGTCAGAAGGCAGGCAGGCACGTCTGCTGCATCCCTCTGACACGGAGTCGCAGCACAGCACATGCAGCCACCTACTACCGTGCACTCCTGGTTTATACATAACTAAAGAGAGATGAAGTTGAAAAAAAGCAGCGGCTATTTCTCAAGAGTCAGCCAAGTAGGTCCCAGATTTTTAGAGGGCTTTTATTTCAGCACCGTCAAATATATCACTCGTGAGTATAGGAACAAACATAACTGCTCAGCATTTTGGTGCATGGATGGAAAATTTCCAAGATCTCTAGTTAGGGAACTAGGGAGAACAGTCAAAGCCTGTGCTGCTATGTTTTGTCTGCTGCTTTTAGTCCAGCATTTTTCCAAACAGAAGGGTAATGACTTGTAAAATACAGGATTTGCAGAGTGGGCCAGACACTTCCAAGTAGATCGGGAACCCACAGCACAGCCAGTAAGAGTAATGGGTCCATCATTGCCCCAAAGGAAAGTGTTTGCATGTTTGTGCAGAAAGACCCTGCAGCCATGTCACAGCAACGTGTAAACCCCCTGCAAGCAGCCCTGTAGTCACAATGGCACAGGTTTCCAGTGCTCAGGAGTCCAGACAACCAACAACAGCGCCTCAGTTCACAGCTAATAGCTCTCAGTAATGACTTAGCCATTCGATAACTAGATCGCCTCCTCTGGAGGAGGTTTCATAGATGTTGGCTTGTGTCTGAGGCACAGCAAGGCTAGAACTGTGGATCCCCTGCCAAGCAAGGATCCTCATCCCATGTGTCCTGACAGCCACAAGCACTCCTCTTTGCCCTCCCAGGGCTCACCCCTTTTGATGCTATCCCCTCCATTCCAGGCTGACTCTGGCCATTCCCCATGCTGTTTCTTTTTTTCTAGCCCTAGAAGAAATAAAAAGCATCTGTTTATTCACTCGGAGGGGAATTCTTTAATGTATTTACCAGGCCTTTCTTTAGTACTCCTTTCTCATAATATTCATTTTGTTCACCCCAAGGACTTGGAAGAGCCTTCCTGCCTTTCAGATCTTTGAATATCCTTTATTCGTTTTTATTTTGTCTGCCTGCATCTCCTCCCTGAAAGTGCTGACCAGTCACTTTGTTACATTAGTATTCCTGGACCCGGTGTTCTGGCAGCACTGGTCTTTTTTATTTTACCCTCAGATCAGTCTCTTATAGTCACACTGATTCCTTTTTATCATCTGAATTTTTCATTTTACAGTGAAATTGTCTTCAGTGATACTGTAATTATTGTTACATTTATAATCTAGCCTGCTTTCACCTTCCAGTGTAGCAGTCCAGACGTTGTATTTGCTGCCCACAGGGATTTGCTCCGTGCCTGGTTGCGTTTATTGGAACATTTTGCCTCAGCCATCGTATTGTTTCCTTGCCACAGATAGAGACACACTGTAGGAAGGACTCCTCGCGCTGAATGGCAGCCACCTTTCATTTTCAAGGCTGAGATTTCAGGGACTCCTGTACAGCCAGGAGGTATTGCTATACTTAAAGTGATCACCTCTTAAACAGCACGGAATTAATACAGCTTGTGCTTGTTACGACCATAGTTCTCTCCACTCTAAATCAAAAAAGCAAAAGGTACTTTTCTAAGATCTGCTCCTTTTCCTGAGAGCCTGTCAGGTGATGTTTATGCTGGAGTGAGGACTCGCTGTAATAATCTTTCTTTGGCAGCATTTACCGCACAACTCAACTGGTTCCTACCTCAACAACATGTGTGATCTGACAGCTCTTTCCTTTCTACTGTTCCTCTCCCATCCTTAACGAGTTTTGTCTCTCAGTCCCTGCAAGCTAATCTCAAGCTTTCCACCTGTTCCCAGGTTTCATCGCCATTTGCGAGCCGCCAAGGGGCCGCTGCCCGCTCCCTCTCCACAGCGGTGCTCCCCAGGTCATTCTGTTCAACATGTGGTGAGTTTGTCATTTAGTACTGCTTTCTTCCCTCTCCTTTTAACTTCCTGTGCTCCTAAAGTTAATATTTGGGCACCTTTTCATGTCTCGATTTTGGATTTGTTTACTTTTCCAAATGAAAAAAAAAATACTTACCATACTGCTGGGGTGACACCCCCCACCCCTGCGCTGTATCACTCAACAAAACCTGCAGCCATCAAGCTTCTCAAAATAAGCCAGAACACCCAGTCAGCGAATTACCACTCCTTTGCCCACAGTTTCTGTTCTCCCCGTTCCGCCCCAGCCCCCAGCTGCTCCCAAGCCAGCCGCACGGGTGGCACGGCAGGACCCACGGCACGTTGCGGGTGTGTGGTTTGCCGTGCAGCCGGGCACGCCACCCCACGCGGGTCGGACGACAGGGCTCTGCTTGTCGGTGGGCAAAGGGAGAAGGGGACTATGTTTTGCTGATAAGGGCATAAGCAGAGAAGAGAAGAGAGAGAGGAGGCAGCCTCTGCAGGGAGGAAGAGAGAGGAAGGATTTAAGGGCAAGAGGAGTTTTGGAGGGAAACAGAAAACGAAGCCCACTCCCAATTACTAGACAGTGCCATTCCCACCCCCCTCCACTTCACACCTGTCACAGCAACTAGTAATTTCATCAGATCACTCGGAAGGGGGAAAGGATGGAAAGCTGGAAAAGAAACATCTTGAATCCTGAGAGAAAGTCTCTGCTTATAACCTGGCGTTTCTCTCGCATCGCTGCTGCCTGCCACTAGTGCTTTAAGATAGTAATAACCTTCCCCGCATCTGTTTATGTGGAAACTGTCTGATGCAGTCACTTCATCACAAGGAACAGGCTGTGGCAACCCCACCTGCTCCAGCATGAACCTTTTGCCTTCCTCCTCCTTGCGGCAGCAGCAGGATCTCAAAGTATTCACTTAGTCCTCGATTCTCTACGCAGGTCTCAAAAGTCAAATTTCACTGTATCAAATACTAAACGTGGCATGACATTTAATTTTCAGCACAGGTTTTATACCATTCCAGAGCAGCGATCTATAGATCTAACGCTCTGATATATGCTATATACTTGTTCAGCATATAACCGTGCATTTAGAGAAACACCATTGACTTGCCATCCAGCTATTTAAAATAAATTAAAAGCAGCCTCAATTTTCACATCTGCTCCCAAATCTCCTTGCAAATTTGCAACATCAGTTTTCTTCAGACACTTTTTTTTTTTCCTTCTCACACGTATCACCTTTCTTAGAGCACAAGAGATGCAAGAAAACAAATTAAAATTGATTATTCAGGGAGAAACTGTGAGAGTGATCATTCTCACACATATACCTGGCACCAACTGGCCTCCCTTTTGACGGGATACAGCCCGCGCAATATTGTTTGGGGCTCACCTCACTGTGTCTGGTACATTTTAAGCCTTCATGGTCCAAACAGAAATCAAACCTCTACCTAGCTTAAAAAATGTAAGCCTGTTCCAGGGGTGCAGTCCATCTATAGCTTCGAATCTCTTAGTGTATATGCCCTCTCCTCTCCAAAAGACTAATGCGAACTTTTCTGGCCTGTTGATTTACACGTCTGAGGAATATCTGAGGAACTTGCAACGGTCAGCTCTTGCATATTTTTTTCTGCTCCTGATCAGCTGCACTAACAGTTTGAGCCCTTACAAAGAGTAACAGAGCAGCTATGCTTGGGTCACATCAAAGGTCCAGCAAGTCCAATACCTCATCTTTAACAGGAGGCAACGGCAGATGCTCATTATAAGCTGCTATCAGTTTACATTAATATGCCAGGCTGCACAAATCACAGCTGAAGCCTCCGACTCATCTGTCTTGGAGTTAGCTGCCCTTGTTACAACAACCCTCATTCCTGCTGTTGGGAGTGGATGTGGTGGGGAGAAGTTAATCGGTTTAGCTGCAGCTATATATAAGGAAAAGTGAACCAGAGCCTGTAGACTCTTCCACATGTTTTAAGTGTGACCTCTTCCTTTTCAGGCAGAAGTTGAGCTGAGCCTCCACATTGCTACAGCTATCTTCCTAGCCTCATTCTCCTGTCCCTGACCCCAAAAATGGAAGTATTTCTTCTAAAGCTTTTATGTATTGTAGATTCACCTGGAAAAAGAAAGTATGTGTGAATGTGTAGAATAAACAGTAGAATTAAAAAACAGGAGGTTTTTACCTTTGTCAGTCTGAGCATGTAGGTACTTCTTGCAGTAATAAAAGCCAGCAAATTCTTAGATCAAGACAATATTTAAATTGGAAGAGGTCCCTTAAATGTATCCCCTTTAGAATACAGTTTTACACATCTGAAGGGCTATTAAATCCCATAGAAATCACCACGGATGTAGAGCTTCTTGTAGGAACAGATATTTTCATTTGGAAATACAGCCAGACAGGTACATTTTGGATCAATGTTATCTTGGCTTAGATCACCTGGTAAATTTGTTTTGTTTAATGAACTTTCATGTATTTAAATAACTTACTTACAAACTAAACTACACTGTTGCCTGAGGAGACTGGGAAGTACAGTGGCAAGTAACAAGATTTACTTCTTTCAGAAGGAAGGATATGTAGGAAGACACAGTGGATAAAATCTGACATTTGTAATATTGGTATGGTATAAGAATATCTTGGTTACTAGCAGAAGGGAGGACAGGTTAATATTTTGACTTTATACTGCTTTATGAACTTTATGGGCAAGGAGTTTATCTTTAGCACTGGGCCTGAAATCATCACTGCTTTACTCCTAGTTTGGATTTTGAAAGACTATAGGGAGACAACACTAGCCAAAATCTGAATGCAGTACTAGATAGTAAAATGATGTTTCAGCTAAAATGATGTTTTCACAGAGAGTACCCCGCCTCTTGCAATTCTTTTTTTTTTTT
>VZSC01005224.1:323844-363873 GCA_013398225.1 Steatornis caripensis
GGGGGGGGGGGGGGGGGGAAGAGTATATTCCAACGAAAACAAGGACAAATGTTACCGTTTTGAAAACCTACGTAACCAATAACACCCACTTCAGCTACTTCTCACATAAAGGGGGAGCTCATCCAAAAGTTGGTCTTAGACTTGTAGAGTGCTCCGTGCAGATGGTGAGATGCACCTTCAAAGCTATCGAGTTCTACATCGGAAGGCCACACCAGACTATGCATCCATACAGTCCTCCGAGCAGCTCCACAGGCAAAGCCTAAACACTGCTGTGTTAACTCATTCTCAGGCGAACCACGGAGACCACAACAACACACCAGGAGAAGGGGAATAAGAGCGTCTTCAGCTGCCTCTTCCAACTGTGTAGACTCATCCTTGCCATTCAGAGAACCAGAAACCAGAGCAAGGAGCTATCAAAGCTCTCCCCAAGGCAGGTTAAAGTTCGATATGAAGGAAATAGCAAGAAAATTACTGTGTTGCAATTATTTATGACCATGCTGAGAAGAAAGGCAGACTGACAGTGCTATTTGTAGTATTAAATCTTTGCCTAAAGCATATCTACTATATTCCTACAATCAGGAACCCAGAAAGCTCCTCCCCCAGTCATGTGCCTTGTTCTCTGGGTAAAAAGTCACACTTGCCCAAGAAATTTTATTCTTCAACAAGAAAGGCAGAATATTACTTCCAAAACAGTCTGTTTGTTGAGGTGGTCTTGCAAGAGGCAGGCATTTGAAATCACTAACTCTTCAAAAATGCACTACGCCCAGGCATCTGATCTCCTGGGTGGATGCTATCACAACCATGCAACTGTGTAAAATTGAGGTAGCATTCAAAGCCTCAATGCTTTTTAGAAAAGTTTGCCAGAGTCCTTGTGTTTTCCACAGAACACATCACTGCTGGCAAACGTGAAAACAGGTACATCAGGGAAGCTGGCCACAAAACTCCCACAGCTTTAGCTGGTGACCAGATTTAGGTGGGAGATTGTTGCTGAAGTGGAGCTGTCAATACAGCAGAAGTTCTGAGTGTGTGCAGAGCAAGTTTCAGCACTGAAGTTGCATTTGAGTTCTCAAATTCCTGGTCAGGGTTCAGGCTCAGAGTGCCTTCTAACAACAGAAACCCACCAGCAAACAGCTGCAAAAGAAATATTTCTCTGGACGATCAAGGAACTGTATCCTAAGGTTATGATGTTAAATTTGGCTACAGCACCGGAGAACTTTACACAAGAAAACAAAATTGACTACAGTTTTTCAGATGTAGAATAGGACAGGCTTTAGGCAGGACTTTTTTCTAGTCTTAGGAACAGAGGTACTTTTGTGGACTTGGGTTCTTGTCATTCACTTATCTGGTCCCATACAAAAGATGGTATGTCTGACATTCCTTCCAGTGCCTCAGAAAGGACCCACGGGCAGATCACACGTCAAAGATTACCTTGCATTTGCCCAGCCAAGCCCACCTGGCTGGAAGGTGCAGACAGGTAGACGGCTGGGTCTTCACCTTCTAAAAAGCAGCAGTAGACTTTTAATAGCTGACAGGCCATTTGCTGGGGCTCACTTCTTTGCATTGCTGTACTATTCTGTACTTTGAAGCTTTTGGTAGACCTAAATGGAAAGGAAAGTAAATGAAACTGCAGTAGTTCCACTGCTATGTGCTGGAAATGAGCAGTGTTCATCAATCCAATTGAGCAGGAAAAGCTGGGAGAGGGTCCACAGTCCTGCTGGGTAATCGTTGAAGCTCCTGCTTTGATTTTTGTACATTTGGTGTATTGGGACAAAGCTATCTGAAAAGCGGCCTGTGACACAGGTCAGTCTTATGTGTGTTGACTGACAGACATGGTTTAGACTTAGCAAATATTTAGATGACCTTCGAGGATTTTGAGGATAATCCTCAACAGGCTGAGATTGGGAATAAGACATTTTGTGTCCCTGAACTTTTTCTTGTCACACCAGTTACTTGCTCTCATCACAGAGCAGCCAGTGGAGAGTGGTTTTCTGAATGCCCAATGGACCTTATCTCCCTCATGGCCTATGTTGTTTCACCAGCTGCTCTTGAAATTGTTGTAGGAGACTGCCGGACTCCACAGAGAACCAAAATGAATGGGGCAGTGAGTGAACAGGGAAGGGAGAGCGGAAATATCAGATAAGGCATAGTGCTACTGTATTTTTGACCAAGAGTGAAGGAGCTTGTTACAGCCCATCATGACAGCAATTTCTTCTTTTGGCCCCAGCTGCCACTTTTTTCTGTCTTTCTCCTTTTTCTCTCTCTTCGAATTTCTTTCTTCTCCATTTTTCTCCCCTTAACAGTGTATCTGCCTCTATTGCTGTGACTGCGGCTTGTATCTATACTCAAAATACCTTGAATCTGTGAACTTGCAGTAGCTCAAAGTAAAAAGCAAGCTAAGGAGATGGGTAAATATCTGGGCAGCTCCACAGCTGCTAGTAGCTGGGCTAGTTAGTTTAAGGCCATCTTAGGTCTCCTTGCATTACTATCCTGCACTGTCACTGTAACTGCAGCAGCATCTCATAGTAATTGGCATCCATGTTTGGATTTTAATTACTTTTCTATTAGTATTTCCAAAGGTTTTACCATGGAGCAGTAGAACCTGTTGGAGAAAGCCCCATGCAATGAATAGTGATGATATTCCCTGTGAACCGCTGATATTCCATGTGAACCACCGGTCTGTAGATGCTAGAGGGTCAAATAAATAAGAGACTTTCTGTCATATATATATATATATATATAAATAAAATATATATACACGCACAGCACATATCCATACTTGTATTTGGTTATATTCCAGTTCCATGTAAGGTTATAACCAGCCTGATAAACTCTTTCCCTCCAGATAACTTGGTCTCCACATAACCAAAAAGCACACGAGTGGGGCAAACTGGAGCCAGAACCTGGTCCCGGAGGCAATCAAGAAGCAACCATTGTGTCTTTTTTTTTCCAAATCAAGTTTTAGAAGACTACTCATAATCATTTTATTCACATAAATATCTGTTTCCTCACTCAGATTCCAGTCATCTGTGGTACAATTAAATGCATGAAAGAAGAGAGTTGTTTTCCCCGGACAATTTTAAATCACTGCCTACTGGAAAGGAAAGTTGTTTTGAAGAAATTCACGATAAAAGCAAGGCTGTTGATCTATATAGGCAGAAAGACATATCATGCCAAGTTTTATTTATGTATGTTTTTGTTTTTTCACTGTTTTGTGAAGCACCCTGCAGCACAGTTCAGTGATAGCGGGTAGTGTTTGAATGAGTGGGTAAAGGATGTCAAACTGAGTGTGCAAGAATGTAGGCATTGGCCTTGACTATGGAAGGTCTGGTTGATTTAAAAGCTAATGCAATGATACAAGCCTTCACTCAACTGGTTTGCTGAAAGCATGCAAGCAGATTTTTTTCCCCTTCTTCTTTTTTCCTTCCTGTCTTTTGAATGTGTGTTGCTGGCCTTGGGTATCTGTTCACAGGCTTTCTCTTTCTTATCACAGAGAAAAAGCTTCTCACCTGCCTGAAAAATGGAGTTAGGACATCATGCCATTCCAATTGGTTATGAAAGAGTTTTCCTGATTCCCTTTGGTTCTGGGCATCCCTTTTTTTGTGTCGCTCATGCCTCCTAAACCTCCCTCAGCTACATCGCCTCAGGACACTCACAGCCCGGTACAGCAGGTTGTGAGATGCTCAGTGATTGCCTCTGAACAGGGAGCTGGCTGCTGTGCTGTGGGGTGGATGGGGTGGGCATGAGGCAGGGACGGGAACTTTGGCTGCACAGGGATGGAGCAAATCACCTCCTCATTAGCCTTATTTGCAGCCCACTGGCCTGCGGAATGGCGGTCTGGAGGTCACTTGCTGGTCTGGATCCCCAGCTGGGCTTGTCATGACACCTAGTTGGGAGCTGGGGCTGTCTCATCCTGTTATTGGATCCATCTTCTGGCTTGTCTGGGCAATGGAGGAGCTCTGTAACATTTTTGTGTATATTCCGATGCCGTATGTACTTGTCTTGTCACAACTAAAGTGACTTAGTCACACAAGAAGAAAGGAAAAGAATAAATCCTTCAGATCCTGCCGGATAAAAACAGCCTTCCTGAATCAATCTTCATCTGACGGTAGTGTAATTATGGATTATTTACCAAGATCCAGTCTCCTACTCAGAGCACAAAAATTGCCAAGGTGCCTGGCGCTAGTAAATTAGATAACACACAGGGTGATTTGTCATTATTACAGATCATTAGTTCTTTTCATGTTTCAACTTGCCCTTTCCAAACACAGACTTTTTTTGGGTGTCTGGAAGATCCAATATTCTTCTACCACAACTCAACTGGTATGTTAATCATTGCACTGGATTGATTCTGCCCTCTCCCAGAAAGCAGCATCTAAAGTTTATAAAGTGAGAGCAAAGAAAGCAAGCTGCAAAGGGACAAATAAGCCTTTGCCAATAGAGAGACTAGTAAGGTCAGGAGCTTTATCAGCAGCCAGAATGTGAAAGTTACTGTTCTTTCGCCTATTCCTGTGACAAACACTGTCCCCACCCTCTGTTCCCCAGCCCTTTAAGAAAAGAAATGTCTTAATGGGAGATATGTGAAAGACCTGGAGGTCTGTCAGAACTTTCTGAACTGGACCACTTGGAAGTGATGGCATCCTAACATCCTTTTCCTTGCAGGTGGGAAAGTGTTACTGTGCTGCCCTCTAATGCTCACAGCCCTGCATTCACTCTCGGATGGGGAGGTTTAAGGTTAGTGCCGATGAATAGGCAAAACACCACTTTTTGCCTGCTCTCATCATGTAAAATTGGAAAAGCAAGGCTTTGTGCTAAATTCAGCATCGCTTTTCCCATGCAAGCACACTTGTTATTACGCAGCGAAGGAATGAATTACTGCGTGCTTTGGGGCTGTAATCCAATTTGTGGATATTTCATTTAAAGTGTGCCGTGAGTGAATTGTCCCACAGTGATGATGTATTGACAGGCCCTAGGCTGATACTGTCACTGAGAGGTAAAATAAGCCAACTCAGCACAAACGGAAAAAACAGGGATACTTTTCTCGAACAAAATCGTGATAGACGTGTTAGGTTCCTGTTCCTTTAAATTTCAGAGTGTATAAAAATGATGCTCCCTGGTCTATTATATCTTGCTGAACCATTTCACAGGATCACTTAATCTTTTTCAGGAGCTTCCCTATCCTGTGTTTCTTATTGTTATCCTTCTGCACCACCTAAAACCCTGTCAAAACTTAAAACCTCTATCCTAATCCAAGATGGACCGTCAGAGCTTAGTGCTTTCGTACATCCTGTTTCGCGCTTAAATAGATGCTGGCAGATCCCCCTCCTCTTCTTCCTTGCAAAGAGGTGCAGAAAAGAGGGGGTGGGCAGGAGCTCCGTTTTAAGGCTCAGCAGCATTCAGCCCTCTTCTAGCTTCAAAACTTGACCTTGGAGTCTGAAAGCTACAGCAGCGGCAGCAGCCACACGATCGCTGCCAGAGTGGGGGCAGGGGAAGGAAGAGGAGGGAGGGAAGGAAAGCACGCAGGGAAACACGTCCACAGAAATCCAGGGAGGGCCAGGATCTAAACTGGCTTATCAAGTTGCATAAATATTAATCGTATCATTTAAGCCGACATTCTGCCCCATCTGCAGAGTTTCACTGTAAGAGGTTTCTCTAAGAGGGCATGATGTCTCCAAGCGCCTTTTATTAATAATTAAAATGTTGTATCTTGAATTACCATCCGGTTCGTGGAAGATAACGCTGTGTTGGCAGTGTCAGGCAGGAGAGATCCTAGTGTGTAATGCAGAGGTGAAGGGGTTAGGTATGCAGCTTCTGCCTTTCTCTTCATTATTTACATTTCAGTGCTTCCTAAAAGCCATGAGATCATGCCCTTCTTGTGCTGGGCTCCTGCTTCACACCTCTTTTCCCCATCTGCAAAATGACAATTCTTTCATTTGTCAAGCATTTTGAGGCCTGTGAATGAAAAGCATCATATATGAGCTGGCCTGAAAAAGGACTTGTGTGCCCAAGAGCTTGTTTGTTAGAATATACCAGTGGGGTTATTAAATGCTAGTACCAAAAAATCTTGCCTTGACCATGTCCTTAGACTGTCACGGGCAAGATCCCTCCACGCACATAGCAAGACGTGGTTCTGGAAAAAGCAAATACACATTGAGGAAAGAAAACATACACTTAGAAATTCCTTTCTGCTGAGGAGGGAAGGGAGACAAATGCAGCACAGCGATTCAGCAGTGCTTCAGCTAGGAGTGCTGAAGGGCACTGAGAAGACTCAAGCGGTGATGGTGGAGGTGTATCAGTGCCATGGACTGGCCAGAAAAGTGGAAGGCTAAAGCACCGACTCATCGTATGGCTTGTAGCACACAGGAATGCACGTGTGACCAGCAACAACCCTCCTTCGGGGACCTTAGCCATAGGGAGTAGGAGAAGAGTAGTAATAAGGGAGAAGATGTAATCAATCCAGATACAAAATATTTTAATTGCTAGCTAGTTCTTGTTTTTCCTTTGGAGATGAATTTACATCTGGCAGCAAGCATAAAAATCTCTACAAAGGCAATTCTATGCCTACTGGACTGCCACGAAGATAAAGTGCAGGGAATGAAGTAGAAATGGCACAGACAGGCCTGAGCCCACACAATGCAAAACAGACCCTGGCACAAAGTGACCTAAGGAAATGAAGGCCCAGGCACTGTGGTTAACCTGGTGTAATCCATACTGCTTCGAGATTTTGTGTTTAGCTCTGGATGTGGTGAAGCTGGAGCGACCAGGAGTCTGCTGCAGTGTGGCATTAGAGCGCATCAAAGCTTGGAGTGACTTCTCTCTGGGCAGCTGGGATGCCCCTGGATCACCCTCTGCTCTGCTTTTGATCAGACAAGAGCAGAGCAACTGAATTTGTGAGCACCTGCTACTGGGTCCGTAGTTAGAGGTCTCAGTGTTTGCATCACTGCAAGCCAGTCTTGCATCTAGTTGTGTTTTAAATTCCTTGTGTCAGAAACTTCTTTTTGTGTCTAGAATGGTGTAAAAGGGTTTCACACCACTTGCAGAACAATGTCTTCCACTTTTTAAATTACTATAAAGATTTACTTTAGTTGCGGAGGGGAAAAAAAAATCACTGGTGGGGGTTGGAGTTGCCAATGCAGCTTTGAGTTAGCTACAAGATTTTCGCAGACACGGAAAGCTGCTTGTTCTCATCTGCTCTAGCCGTAAGATTACATTAATTCTGAAAGGAAACTGGATGCCAGATTTATTAGTTAACAAATCTGGAAGAAGAAAAAAAAATCCTTAAGAAGCAGATGCTGATGAGATTGTTTAGAAAAAGGTTTGTTTAGTATTAAAGAGCAGACAGTGCAACAAGGCACTCACATGAATGGAGATGAAGCTTCTTATTTCTTTTCTGGTTAACTATTTTAGCACTCATTACCCTCTTCACTTTCATTTTGTACTCCTTTTGTCATTTTTTTCTAATTCCATGTTTTCAGGAAAGCTGGCTCACAGGAGGTTCTTCATCTTTTGGCCAGGTGTTGTAATTGTTTAAAAAAAAAAATTAGATAGCTAAACTGAAGGAGAAGAGAACTAAGAGACGTGTTTGAGGTCACACGGCTTATCACAGGTTAACGGCTAATCACAGTTTGAATCCAGGAACTTCTGGTTATTAGACTTTTGCTGCAATTGACTGTGTCATCTCCTGCAACTCTGGAGTGCTATAATATCACTTGAAATTTGATGTAAGGGTTGCATAGGTGAAAATTAAAAATGTGGTCAAGAGAAAAAAACTGAGTTATCGGGAATCAGTAACAAGCATCCAACACTGATCACTTCTTAAACAAACAGACCGGACTCTGCTGAGATATATTTGATACCACCAGGACAATTAATCAAGTCTCAGAAGTGGCAAGTATCAGTAATAATATCTTATCTGGAGATCACTGAATACCCAGTGAAGACTGTGCTTGTGATAAAATCTTTCTTCTTTTTGTTCCCTTGGTGGAATACGCTGGCACTTACTGCTCTGCTGGGAATGTTATGTGGGAGAAATTCTGGAAGAAGGCAAAGCACTGCTCTCCTTCACCTGTCTCCTTCCAATTAAACCTCCAGGGATTTATGCCTTAATAAAATGGCAGTTACACTTTCTTGTTTCAGTTCATCTTTGCTGTTAAAAAACACTACTCCAAAAATAATAGGCATTGCCTGCAATTGCTCAAATTAGGCATAAACATTTATTGCCTCCCTAGCTCACAAATGCAACCGTGCTGTTCATAGGAACGAGGAAAATTCCACTCAAGGTCAAGTGACCTAACGTTTTCAGGCAGCCTCATTACCCACATTAGCACTGTAGAAGATGAGGCAGAACATCTGGTAGTGCCATAAAAACTATAGAAATGTATGTATATTTGCTTTAGCTCTTCATGCCAATGTTGAGCCTGTGCTCCCATTTTGGGTCAATGTTCTGAAGAACCGCTAGGATCTCAGTGTTTAACGTTTCACTAAAAAAGTTTCTTGGTCTCTAAAATTCCCTATATCTGAAACAGAATCATGGGGATACCAACATTGGCATGTCTTGCTGCTTGCCAGCACTAGCAGATTTCAGGCAGAGATGGCTTAGCCAATCTGATATGCATTTGGTCTCATGGATCTGACACCTGGCAGGTAGCTATTTATTGGAGAGCTATCAGTACTCCTCTGTTGTCACGTCTGTCATTGAAGTTTGCTCACCACAACGAAAATGAGTTACAAAACTGGAAGAAGAAAGGATGCTTGGCAGCGTGACAATGTCTGTGCTCCTCTGTTGCTGCCCTCTGATGAGCTTCTGCCCCCAGTGGCTTTGCGGTATGCCTTTCAGACTCTTTGGAAGGCATGGAAGGGCAGCAGCGTCTCACCAACTCCTGCAGGAGGAACCTCTCTAGCTCATTCGAGGTGCACAAGAGGAGTTTACTCAGCTCCTTGGGTTTTTTGCCTGACTCCAACCCTGACAAGAATAGTTCTGGGTCTATTTTGCATCAGTGGATTACGATCACACACTGACAGCTGAAAGACATTGCTTTCTGGCTTTGCATTCCTCCTGAAGTCTGACACATCTGAGGTGTGGAGGGAGGGTTGTGCAAGATCTGGCTCTCCANAGGAGGAACCTCTCTAGCTCATTCGAGGTGCACGAGTGGAATTTACTCAGCTCCTTGGGTTTTTTGCCTGACTCCAACCCTGATAAGAATAGTTCTGGGTCTATTTTGCATCAGTGGGTTACGATCACACACTGACAGCTGAAAGACATTGCTTTCTGGCTTTGCATTCCTCCTGAAGTCTGACACATCTGAGGTGTNACCCTGACAAGAATAGTTCTGGGTCTATTTTGCATCAGTGGATTACGATCACACACTGACAGCTGAAAGACATTGCTTTCTGGCTTTGCATTCCTCCTGAAGTCTGACACATCTGAGGTGTGGAGGGAGGGTTGTGCAAGATCTGGCTCTCCAGTTCCTTGTCATATGGAAACACTGCTGTTCAGAGTATCTTTAGTACAGAACTTAGAGGAGCTTCCCCTCCCTGTGAGGCAGGGGAGCACTGCAGAAGAGGGGTGCTGGACTGAAAAGCTGCCTGAAATACATGTACAGCATGATCCATCTACACAGTATGACTGCTTTGGATCCCCTTACCACTCCTGTTCATTTCAGTACAGTGCAAAAGTCTGCATTCAGCATCTAGGAACTCCTGCTGCAGGTGCTATTATTGTCAAAACCTGGACATTTTGTGATCAAAAGATCCCAGAAACCCAGTCACTCCAAGCTCCAGAATTAAGGTCATGAAAACAGAAGGATATCTCCTAAAGGGCTGCTGTGGTGTTTGCTGCGTTGGTCTGGACCTGTGATGTAGAAGGTAGCCAGGAAAATAGGGAAGAACCTGGTGGGGAAGTGTCAGGCTCCTCAGTGAAACTGGTCCTCTCCCACACCCACCCATTCCTTCCTGACCTGCATGTTTTCAGCTAAAGTGTTGAAACGATAGCAAGGGCATCCTCCAGTGAAAATATTTCAGCCTCAGTCATCATATTGCTGCAGCCAGGGATAATAAACATGAGCTCTACACACTTACGGCGACCGGTTGGAAACCTCTGCAGGCAGCAGAGTGCAGGAACAACAAAGTGACTAACGGTGGGCAATGCTGCCCTTTCCAAGGTGGCCTTGGTGGAGTTCCATGAAGTGATGTGAAATCAAGATAATGTGAACCCACCTCTTCACTCCGTATGCTGTATTGCCTTAGCACACTTCCTTGCGTGTATTTTAAAGTGCTTGCAATTCAGACTAATTCAAAACCTCACCAGTACTCACTTGAGGGTTGGGGTTTAGAACCTCAGTCAATTAAGTCCATGTAGATGAGTAATAGGAGTAAAACTCACAGTTTCCAGTGCAGAAAAAGAAAGAAAAACTAAGAAAAAAGATTCTATAGCCTAGCTATTCAAAAGCAATTATATTTTTAGTTACATGGAGAGACATTTTCGGACTTCTAATTGCTCCAAATCTATCTGCTAAAGAGTCATTACATTCCATTTTAACCCCTCTCTGACACCAGGAACTAATGCTGTAATTGAACTGTGTCACCAATGATCTCAGTTCAAAATCATTAGTAGAGTTGTTCTTTTTCATATTTGCTCTAACATTACTGCTCATTGCCTACGGGCGTGGGGCCAGATTTTCTGCCAGCATATGTGGGTACCACACCACTGAGATCGGTGCTGTTGTGTCCAATTAGGTCTGTGATGAGGCTCACCCCATGTGCTACGAGCCTTCATTAACCAATATATTCTCATTACAGACTGTATTCTGTTCACCCAACTACAACCTCTTAAACATATGGCAACGCAGCAGAATAAAGCTCGGTAACATTACGCTTTTGAATTCTCCCCAAGTTTTTTATGTCATAAACCCATTTTGGGACAATTTCATATCCACACACATGATCCTGATTTCACATGCAGACAACAAAGGAAAAATACTTTTAAATAATTTCGACTGCAGTGTGCTCTCAGAATCGTGACACCTTGTTGATATTACCGTGTGTGTGTAAAATCTCCCGGGATCATCTCCTTCCTCTCCACAGACCTTATCTGAAGTATGAATGAAACTGAATCAGAATACTCATAGTAAACATGTTAATAAGATTACATGCAGTTTACGTATCAAATTAAAGTACAGGTTTTATTGTACTTGTAAAAAAGAAACATTAATTGTCAGGGATATCGCTAAATGCAGGCCTAGAAAGTGATATTTAACCATACACAGAATGATAGTTATTGGCAATCAATAATGTGAGTCCTATAGCAATCCTTCAATTAAGATTCTACCCACATTTCTTCTTTAAACCCTGCCATAAAAATATGCTCTGTACTATAATTTGGAATACAGATCTTAGCACACCAGTGATTTTTTGGATTTGTTTTGTTTTTAATTCCAAAAAATCATTCAGCCATTTTATTGCAGAGAAAGATAAAGAGTAAGCTGGAAGTTTCCAAGCCCTCGGTTATGATCTTACACAACTCAATTGAGCCCAAGATTAATGCTCACAAATGCTCAATCTCATTCCCGTGGCATTAGACAGCTTAGAGCCCAGCATTTAGTCAGCAGGTACTGGAAGAGTTTGCCTGTGCCGGTGTCTATCAAACCAGTTGATTCATAACCTGCCTTACTACTCTGAGCACATGTTGACCAGATAGATGTAATTATTTACGGCCTGACTCTGCTTGTCCCCCTTTGATGGAGTGCACACCGTTTAGCTGTGTTAGCACATACTGCAAAGCTCTTCTTAGTACAACTTCCTCGCTTGAGCACAACCATGCAACTAACCAGAGCTGGCTCCTGTCTCATCAGCGCAGGGGACAGGAGGAGGTGCTTTGTGACCTTCTACATATGACCGAGTAGACAGCACCTGAGGAAAAACCGCTTTCTGAGCCAAACTGTGGCCCATGACCTGATAGAAGTGTTACATTGACACGAGCAATGCCATTTCCATTCTTACCTACCTCATATTGAAACCAGGCTCCCTAGGGACAGAAAACCGAGCTTGCACNCGAGTAGATAGCACCTGAGGAAAAACCGCTTTCTGAGCCAAACTGTGGCCCATGACCTGATAGAAGTGTTACATTGACACGAGCAATGCCATTTCCATTCTTACCTACCTCATATTGAAACCAGGCTCCCTAGGGACAGAAAACCGAGCTTGCACCTGGGCCAAGAACCTGGTCAACTAGGTCACCACCGTGACCGTGCCACCTGCAGTCAGCTCGGCTCCCAGGGGAAAAACAAATGCCCTGCCAAAGGAGACAGCCCTGCTCTCCCCTGACTCCGGCAGCTGGTGGCTGAACAGCTCTTCTCTCTGAGAGAGCATCAGTGCCAGTGAAGGCACACAGTGGTGCGGATCCTGGGTAAAATCAACCCAGAGAACGGGGGGAAAGAGAGACAGAGAGAAAAAAGCTGGTTAGTTTTGACCTGCTTGTATTCCCAGTCTGATTCCACTCTAGCCACATGAACAATTTCCACAGGCAAAAGCTGATGCCAGTGCAACACGGGAGTGACCAAAGCATGGGAACTGTGGAGAGCACGGCGCAACTTGTAACAGCACTGCTTGCTGATGGCAATTAAAGACATACAGGGAGCTACAGCTTGAAAATTCAGGTGCGGCGGTTTAGTGATGACCAGCATCACTCCCTAATCTACTGTGTCTGTTTTGAGAACTCAGGTTTTGACTCAATCAAAATACAATACTTATCAATACATAACAGCTTGTGTAATTTTGAGGAAGTAGCAGCATTCGAAATGACTAACATCCTGAACCTTTGGACTAGCTCAACGTGTATACACATGCTTCTTTCTCTGAAGCTTAGTAAGAGTTTTTACATCATTATTACATGATATTATCTAAATTTACATCAGTTTTATTATTATATTACTACCAAATCAATCATATGATCTTTTTTCAGTATTTACTTAGCATAATAAAACCTGAAAATATAACTAAAAACTAAACGAAAAGAATTTCCTAAGCACAAATGTAATTAATAAATACTCCCAGCTCTTTTCACTTTATGTAGGCACCAGCCTGAGCTTTTCTAAAGCACTCAGTACCACTTTAGCTCAGCTCCCCAAGCTCAGAACCCACCCACACAAACATCCCTGACCTTTTTGTGGCAACTGGAGGGAGGCTGTGTGGAATGCTCCTACCAGCGCTCTCTACAGCACACCACAGACCTGCTTTTCCCCCCACTTTCCTCGTTCACCCGAAAGGTAGCTTCACTTCAGCAGTACCAAACGCATTCAGATCATACAGGAGGCAAGACACTAGTATAAATGCCGATTATTCTCATTAGCTGTTGGAGAACAGTCATCATCATTACGTTTCCAAAATTAGGTTCCACATTAATGTCTTCCTGTGGTGCCTTTTATATTAAACCACAGAGATTTAATCTGCAACTACAGTTTTTCTTGCTTCTGTGGGATTATGTTATCGCCTCTAATAGACGGCATTTTTGGCATGTGAAATGATGAGTGTGTATTGTAAACCAGTTAGGTTTTATTTAAAAAACAAAATCGTGATAGGCAATGGAAAAACATCATGAAGCACTGAAAAATGCTTGAATTTCTTGTTAGCTCCTGCCTTCAGAAACTGTGTTGTTTAGCCAATCTGCTAAACCATTGGAACAGTTTTATTTTTAGATTATATGGCTCCTGTGTTAATGTTTTTCCTGCTCTGTGGAACTAATTAACATCCCATACATTATTGTAAGTTTCTTCAGCTTAAAATCAAAAGTTAGATTTATTTAGTGATTCTTTCTACAGGAAGGAGAGACAAAGAGATGCATACCCTTGGACAAATTTTATCCTGTGGAAAATTTCGTCTTACCCACCTTCATATTTTAAGGAGTTAATTTCCATTTTGACTGTGTTTTATTAATAGGCCAGTGGAAGCTTATAAACACTTCAAGGCTTTTAAGACTGTATTTTTGCAAAAGTGATTAATTATGCAGCGTTACGGATTATGATGCCCCCTTTTCCATGGTTTCTGGACTTCTTGCTTGTTGTCATGTAGCTCCAACGGTTTGATGAACACAAGAATATTTTTGCCTCGTTTGTTCTGAAAGAAAGTGTGATTCTTTACAAAGGACATATTGCAAATTGAAAATCTGCCACTCGCACAGTCAGGTTGTCCTGTGGTGCATATCACATACAACTGCTCGACACTTTTTTAAAGACTAGTTTAGTACTTGTGCAAAACCTCAGACTATCATCAGCTGCAGAGATTGACAAGCTTAAAGCCAACAGGAACAGTGGCAATCATCAAGACTGATTTCCCGCACGATACAGACCATACACGTTCCCTCAGTAATTCTTCCAAATGAGAGAATTTTTCTTCCTGGAGCATGAGAGCTATTTTATCTATAAGACAGCAAAGGGACAGTGTCACCTTCTACCCTGTTGCCTCATTTTTTGCTGAAACAATGTCTGAATAGTTTCCTTACTTCTTATATTCTTTATGAATCGTTTGAACTGGAGCTGAATAAATCTTGAAACAGGGATCTCTACTGGAGACAATCAATCTCAGTTCTTAATTAACGTAATATAGACAGTGTCCCAGCCCTCCTAACAAACACAGGTATACCTTTTCCTAATGTCTTCCTGAGAATAGCACAGTGAGCGACTTTATTCCCAGGAATGTTAGTGCTTTTCTCAACACACAGACACTCAGAGAAATTGCACTTTTGACTTAACTGCAAATTCCCACATCAGAAACATGATCTAACAGGCCTGCTTTACTCTGCTTGGAGGACACCCTCACACTGCAATAAAACAGTTTTTGGAATGTAGGCACGGAACAACGGATATGCCAGGAATTGTGCCCCAATGTTGTCTGTCAGTAGGGCGGTCTGATGGCCAAGTGCATTCAGGAGCCCTGGGGCTGCTTCACTGATGAGGCACCAACAGAAAGATGTGCTGCTCATGAGGAATCACATCCTGATCTGGCCTATCCATCCATGTGGAGAAGCATGGTGGGGAGGAAGAGAATTCTCTTGTTCCCTCAGGGATTTTTCTTGTTACAGGAGACCAGCAATCTGTATCTTGTGCAGTAAATAGGCACACACCGGTGCCCATTCCTCTTGTCCCTAATACAGTAGCAAGCGCAACTGAGCTTGCACGGACAAGAAAATAGATGAGCCTAGAAGGCAGAAATGACTTATCTACTTTTTAGTCTGGGAGGGGGAGTGGAAGGGGCTGCCGTGACCCACAGCCTGGCGTGCACTTTGCACGCCCAGCTGTACAGCCACTCAAGGCGTTTCCTCCAGGGACACTGGGAGATGCAGTTCTTTTATCTGCCATGAATAGTCAGCATGGAAACAAACCATTTACTCAGTTTCACGGCTAAAATGTAGTAGCTATGCCCACCATCACTTCTCTGTTAGGCTCTGACATATGAATTCATAATCATGCTTTGACATTTCTTTGTGCTTTCCACCCTTACTCTTGGAGCAGTTTGCACACGTTGATGAACTCTTCCTTGCATGAAACACAGGCAACAGTATCATCAACCCCATGTTACACAAGGGAGAGGCGACGTATGCTGACCCAAAGAGTGTCGGCTTTTACCTACACCCAAACTGTCAGAAGGAGCTACAGCAGCTTACCCAGTGCCTGGCTCTAATCCCCATTCTCCCAGCAGAAGCTACCGCTCCTCCAGGCTGCCTCAGCTACTCGTGGCAAAGCTCCCCAACCCATTTCAGCCTAAACAAGTGGGCCTTGCTTAAGAGGGTGGTAAGTAAATCTCTGCTAACCCAGCTGGATTCAAGTACATTCCCAAAGGCAGCTCAGGCAGGATTGCCTCTGGCAAGGATGGGTATCTAGGAGGCAGGGTCGGACTGGTAACCTTTTCAACTGGCACTGCTGCAGCTGGAAAAAGGATGCATGCTCACACAGCGACTTGCCCAGGGTCAGACTGTGGCATAAACAGACTTACAGTTGCTTTAGTTAATAAGCAGAAGATAAGCACAGGGAAGGCAGGAAAAAGTTCACAGCAGAAATTCTACAGCGCAGTAAAAAGAGAAGATATAAGAAAAGCCAAGGGGAATAACAGTTTTCTTTGTTAAAGTCCTTTATTCAATATTAGAAGAAAGCACCTTTTCCGTGATCCTTCACTTTTTGCAACAAAGTCTTTACACAAACAACTCCTAGTTTTATGAGGAAGCAACCAAACAATCCTTCTCCAAAACTGTCAGATGGTGATAATTAAAGCTGCTATTGAGGAGACTGGATTTGAACTGCTGCTTGACAGGGAGAGAGCATTATGCAGTACCCTGCATTCCCTCTGCATCATACAGCCTCTCCGTTGCAATGAACTCACTGAAAATGAAAGTCAAATCACAACAGACAAACACATAATGAGCTTGTGCTACACTGTTTAATAAGTTAATCAAGTATGTTAATGATACATATTTACTAGAAAGGAATTTGACTCAAAATCAAGTCAGGAAACAACAAAGGCTAGCAATAAGAACAGTTTGCATTGACAAAGTCCAGATGAATATGAGATAATTTGGGCATCAGAAAGAGAACAGAGAAACTGGTAATAGATGGAGCTATGAAGAAGAGCTGAATTTTACAGCATAGCCAATTACAAAAGTCATTACTGATGGGTACAGAAAAACAACTTGTCTGTACAGGATATGAGTGGAATTCTGTGGATTAAATTGTCTAAATCTGTAAGACATTTCATAGTAATTTTTAAAAGTGGCTTGATACTGCGGAATTTGTATCTGAATCCCAAAGCTTTAGAACGTCTTGAATGTCTCAGGTTTTTGGCTGGTGCATTAGCAATTGAGGAGGTTGTGAGCTTAGGGTTTCAAACTTTATTTCCCCTCTACAACATAAAGCATGTTTGAAGCTGCTCGGGTTAAGGTTCCGGTATTTCTGGTCAATTCTCATGTCTTCAGAAATAAAACGACTGGAGTAGAATCATCCCACTATAAAAGCCCCAGCTTTAGATAAGAAACGGCACCCTCCCTTAATCCCCTCAAAACTGTGAGGCTCGTTTAGATGGCTGAAAATGAAGGAAGACCAAAGTGCATCCCAACTGGGACTTAGTGACATGGCTTTCACTGAGGAGGTTTTGTAATGAATAGGAAACTCTTTTCATTTCTATTGTCTTTCCTCTACAGAGGAAAATTATTGGTGTGTTTAGAGTTCCTAATTTCCAGAGGCGGGGTGGGGGGGGAAAGAACCAGTAAGCCTGCTTGCAATACTGTGTGAGTGTGAAAAAAATAGTGGTTTATTTTCAGTGACATGGGTGTGCTGGGCAATGAAGGGTGAACCCGGAGGAGCTGCAAGGCACAGTGGCCTCCCTTGTTATTGCCCTGCTGTGTTGCACTCCTACCTCTTCAACTATTGTTGATTCAAGGTTCACAGGGTGCAGTGTCACCAGCTGGGATCGGAAAGCTATACGGCTATGTCAGTCCACAGCACCTATTTGTCTGCATTCAGTGACATATTGATGCAGGAATATTGCTTCCAGTTCTGGTGCTAGCTTGAACTAAGCCTGAAAAAAAAGTTTCTGAGCTCAGATGTAGACCTATTATACTGTGTAATTTATTTGGGAGCGTTATGTTAACCTCCTTCCCATGCCCAAATCCTTCATAGTCCCTCAGCAATGTGTGATGTCTATTACTGTTTAATATTTACTTAGCTGATTCTGGTTGCACCCTCTTTGCTCAAAGGCATGCTGCCTAGGATCAGCTGGAACTGCGCTTTAAATGTTTATTCAAAGAATCTGCACTCTCTTTCTTTAAAATCTTTTACCTTCCTAAATTTTCATAGATTGATCCTCAATGGCAGTAACTCAAACTCAGAATTCAGTAGTTCTCAACCATTTTGAATTCTTGCATATACGTATATCTTCTCACAGAAATACATGACTTTTTAATTTAGGAACCTGGCTTTGTTTTGTGGTGCTTGTTGCCCATAAGTATCCGTTGAGCATCTTGTGTAATTCCCAGAATGTGGGCTATTCTCAAGCAATGTGCTCTTGGTTACTTGAGCTTTGAGACTGGTTAACTGAATGGCAGAGCCTGTTTCTGCTCCCTCGTCAGAGGGCAGCAATGTTGCAATCTGAACAGTAAAGAGTAAGAGAGCTCTTTTGATGCTCAACGTTATTTATCCTTGAGTCCTTAGCACTCAGAAGGACTGACCTGTGCTTCAAGGTTAACATTTTTTAACTAAGTGTGAGTGCTGCCTAATATTTTATTTCCGAAATGCAAATTTACCTGTATTAGGGACTGCACTGTCAGCTGTTAGTCCTTCATCAGAAGGCTAAACATCTAACTGAAGGACAAAAGACAACGCCGCAGTGCTTGAATGGTTCATGATGCTTTTCTTTAGTAAACTTCATAATCCAGGTGTTAAAACCTCTTGGAGCTCTAAATTATGACTCTTGCTAACTCATCATGTCTTATTGTCAGTGGCTTTCAAACGACAGCTTCATAAAATCCCACCTTAGACCAGCAACCAGCAGGGCAGATCATCTGATGTCTCTGAAAGGTTTCGGTTAGGTCGCTTTTGACGGCCAGAATTCAGTGTGCCTCAGACCCTGGCAGAGAGGGAGACTGCAAGCAACTGCCTGCATAAAGGAACAGAAGGTTTCCTAGCGCTGCTTCTCTCTTCCTTTGTTTCTTTCCCGTTCTCATCTCAAGGGCTACTTTCACTTGGTCTTTCTGACAGCTGCACTTTTGCCTCCCAGTTTCTCTATCATCAGTTGTTCGGCTTTTTAGAGTAAAACACATAGACTAGGTGGCAAGGAGACATTTCATGGACTCCAGTGAACAACTTTTTCCTTCAGCGTTAACCTCGTTGCACACACGGAGGTTTTCATGTACTGTCCTTGGCGCCTTTTTTTTGTTTGTTTGTTCTCTATGCTGAAAAGCTTGGCCTCAAAGTGCATTTTTCTCTCAGCTCTTGCAGCAGAAAAAAAGCAGCTGTGCCATAGCTTTATTTTTCAAATTTCTTCCGATTGTTGGAGAGACTGTTTGTTTGACTGACTGTCTATGTCTAGCTAAGAAATAACTGAAAATAGTAATAAAGCACTTTAACACATTGAATATCTGTGCGAGGCATGCACTTCGTTCCGGGTCTTTTCTCCTCTTCATATGCTCCTGTTTAGTCCCTGTTATTGTTCACTCAGCATTTTATAATGACAGGCGTATAAACATTATAGAACCGTGCAGCTGGAGCACGCCTGAATGCAAATTACCTCACACAGGAAATTGTGTAATGCACTCGGTACCTGAAAATAAAGATCCAGATAATGAAAATGGAGATAGCTCTCTAGATGTGAGTGGAATTACACTAATTTACAGCAGCCAAGGCTTTGCCTATGCATATGCCTCAACAAGCAGGTGAAAAACAGCTTGTCCTGTTCATAATTAACATCTTTCTCGGCACCATTCCTCCCAGTCCTCCCAAAATTAGATGTAAATTGCCCCCCTTCCCTCAGGACTGGAATACTAGGGTTTTGGGGGATTTGAATTGGACACGGTTTAGGTATAAAATGGTTTCAAGAGCACCGACACGTCAATCCAGCATAAAGGTTAAGTTTCTTCAGGGAGAGAAAGCTGTACAGTCCTGTCCCTTGCCTTGAACTGATATGTCCTCCAGATAAAATGCCAGAGAGTTCAGGGGCTAAGGAGCAGATTTAGAAAACTGTAATGAAGGGAAGACAGGCTCTTTGGCAAGCAGTTGATGCAGTGTAGCTAGTGGAGAAAGCAAGTCAATTGAGCTATGATGACAGAAATTGAGTCCTTCTCAGTAATTCCTTCCTCTGCCTGTCCTTTACAAAATTTAAAAGGGATTATCATGCCCCCTAAACAACTAATAAAAGCAGACCTAAAATCAATTAATTTTACAGTGTCCTTTCACAGAGCAAACAAGTTTTGCACCAAAGACCCCCAAACAGTTTCTGGTTCGGTTGTGGCAAGTGGAAGTAACAAACACCACAGAGAGAATAGGGCTGAAGTTCCTGTAAGGAGATTTCGCTCATAGTGAGTATATGTGCTTCTTTTTAATTACTGCTTTATGAAAAATTCCAGTTGCCTCACATACCACACAAGCCTTAAGGAGGCATTTGTAGCATTTCTTGCCCTTCAGTTTCCCTCACAGAAAATGTTGATCCATCTGCCTGAAGAGCCATTGAGGTTCTGAATCAGTGCAAAGAAAGAATGGTGAATATCCTGTGCCTTGCATCTTGAGTGGCTATTTATACCTCAACAGAAGCAAATTAAATCAAAATGACGCTTTTTGATACTTTGTGTTATGCAAATTGTTCCACAAGGGGTAATACCAGCACAGGATGACATCCAGAGACCCACAAGAAAAGACTTGCACAGTAATTAAATGTGAGCTGAGTGAAAGGCTGCTGGTAATTCGTAGAGCGAAGGGCTAAATGTCTTCATTTTGCAGCATGTGGAGGAACACTCAGGAGCAAGGCAGTCACTTAGAGCAAAACACAGCCTTCACATAAACCTTTAAAGACATTGCACAGGCACTTGCAATGAAAGAACAAGATGATAGCAGAAGGTATCATTCTACCATCACACACAAAAATTCTCACACCTTTGATATCATATGAGTGGATACATCTCCAACTGATAGACACGAATTCTTCTGTACAGATTTGCCCAAGAGCATTATCACCCTTGGCTCAGCATGACAGCAATAAAAAGCATGTTGTACACAAACTAACGCACACAGCAAGTTCCACTGCATGTCGGGAAACATAACACCACGCCATGCATGTCCCCACTCTTATTTCACTTTCATTAGTTTTGTCAAAAAACATTAATTCATCCACAGTCCAAGAGACAGTTTGCATGTAAAGAGAATATAAATAAGTTCAGAAGCTACATCATACTACAGGCAACCAGTGTCCAAGTAATACCTTGTCTATGCAAAAATGTGGCAGAAGACTAATTAGAAAAATACTTAAAACAGTGCACTTCAAAACTCAATCTTCAGCACCATGTAAGTAATATTCAGTCTCGGCATCCCTCAACCTGACCTGAAAAATAACTGCCTGAAGGTTCAGCTGGATTTGTCTCTTCATTATTCAACACTGCTGCTATTCCTTCCCCAAACAGACCTGAGATAAAAGTGAGCTACAGGAAAAAAGGAAAAACCTATGCAATTGTGCTCTTGAATGCCTGTCTGGATTTCTTGGTAACATGACATCAGCGGTGTGAACATGTTGGTTTTAAATTTCTTCAGTGGTCATCAAGCAAAAAGTGCAGAAAGGTCAGGTCAGCACAAAGTTAATAGTGATTCTATTATTATTTTTGTCCTTATTAGCTGCCTAGCAGGAAGAAACCGCTACCGTGGCCTCAATGAAAAGCGAGAGAGGAGCACGGCAACTTTCTGAGCTTGTGCTCTCTGACACATTCATCATTTTGGTTTATTTCAGAAGATTCCGTTAGTTATACTACACTAGACACCAGGACACTTCAGCTAGCTTTTGGGGTGAACTGTGTATTATATTATACTGTATTGTAGTGTGTTGAAAAGTGCATCTATTTCAAGCTCCATGGAGGTCAGCAGAGGAAGACTTTATTAAATAGATTTGAAGAATGGTATGAAAAGCATGGCATGTTTCAGGGTTCTGCTGCAGTCCTGAATCCTTTAAAGTTTATGCACAAATTGGGCATGATAAACAAGAGCAGTCACACAGCTAAGACGAAGGGGCTATGACCGGGGATAGGAAGCAAGGCCCATCGCAAGATCAAAGATAATGTCCCTCCATCCATGGGGAACTTTGAGGAATGTGAAGTTAGGAATTTGAATATGGGATTTTTCTCCTGGGTGCCTTCAAATTCCTGCTCTGTTTCGCTTGACTGAATGGGATGTGCATCAGGGACTTCCTATATTCCTGCCTAATCAGATGAAAACACAGTGAAAGATGTGACCAGTCATACGTAGGGAGCAATTTCATAGGACCACACATTTGCCTTGCCTTAAACTGACTCAGCCCAGGATTCATCATCCATCCTGTGGCCCTGTTCCAAAATTCACTGTGATGGATTATATATGCCATTACCAGAAACATCTCAGAACATGTCTCTGTGGGCTACATTTATCAGCACAAATACAAATATCCTTTGTTACAATGGATCTCGTGCCTGGTCTAGGCTAGAAGTAAGGGTGATTGCATCATGATTGCATCGTGGTTTTTCAGATGCTTTCATAGGGATGCAAAGAAGTTCAGGAATAGAAAGTTTTATTGGTTTTTTTTTTATTATTTTTTAGTTGGGAAAGGAGGTGAAGGCCAGTGAAAATAGTTGTCCCATGCAACCAGATACGAAATGAGCCCAACTCAAGCAGCCACAGAATGTTTGTTCCAGATGGTGGAAAGAACAGGAGGAAAGGATTCACCACCCACTGTGGAGCAATCTAGGAGGAGAAAAGAAAGGGAAGAAGCCCAATAGGTGCTAAGAATAGGTGGAATTTGAGAGGAATAAAGCCTGACTGTGACTTAGCTGGGTAAGAGGAAAGGTTTTGATTGGCTGGAAGGTTAAGCGATGTTCAGAAGTTCTCAAGTAGCAGCTTTCCATGTAAAGGACAGGTTTTGTTTTCTCCTGTTCTTTGTGCTGGGGATACAGGTGACTTCTCTGTCAGCATGTGAAATAATACTGCAACACAGCAGACGATGTGACTGAACAAAAGTTTCAAGACATGGACCCAACAGTAGGTAGCTGCTTTTTTACCTTGTATTCAAAATAAGTGTCGTCTTTGCCATCAGCAACAGCTTATGATGTGGCACCTGTGACCAATTTCCACAAAAGAAGACTGTGCAGTCATTGCTTTTTAAGTCTCCGCAATAGGACTGGGAGATGTAGCGACTTGTAGAATCCCAGTAGTGAGTTTATGAATGATGGATGAAACAAAATCTCTCTCTGCCTAACACACAAAGGGAATATCTGACAGGGTTGCAAGACCACTGCTGGGCTGGGCTGCTTGATGTAATATTCAGCTCAGACACAGCCAGGAAAGTCCACCAAGCACACTAGTTTCAAAGTAAATGCATAAAAACACAATGAGAAAAAACAAAGAGATAACCATATGAAGTTGTTTAGCATAGTGGGTTTTTTCCCTCTTCCTCCCTCTCCTTTGCTACCATTCCCTTTCCCAAAGCAGTTGCCTTCACAGCTAGGGAAAGAGTAAAGAGTGTTTTCTTCACCCCTTAAATACATTCTTTAGAAACATATCTTAGCGAAACATGCCTACTACATTTCCAAGGGAGGTCTTTCACCTAAAATCAGTGATCTGTGACCTTTTTAATAATGAAATCTCTTCCCATATTGCTCATACCAGTACAGGGATCTAAGAAACGCTGGCAGTTATTTCTATGGTGTAAAATGAAACCTATCTTTTCCCCAGTCCGTTCTGCTTTTTCAGATGAAAGACCAAAAAGCAGTGGCTATATAAGGACCCAGTTCATATGCGTACATATCTAAAAGGTGGAGTTTTATTTCTTAAATGACCACCAAATATGAGGCAAAGCTTAGTGAAGTCAAAAGGTCAAAAGCAAGCATCTTTCAACTTCAAGATATTCTGCACGAAGGTTTTATTTACACTATTTTATACATCACTTGGAGTTCTAAATTCTAAGTTACAGAAACCTTATCTACAAAATATAGCACAGGAAGTGGAAACTACACTAGAAAATAATGTGGTTTCTGCTATATATTTCAGCATAGGCAATTAGTTACCAAAACCTATTACTGCTTAACACGCATTTGTAACAGCCTTTAACTGAACTGCTCATGCCAATGGAGAGCTGGCAGTCTCTCTCACTTTGCTGGTTGTCCCAGCAAAGATGACAATGCAGCAGCAGAGTAAGTCGTCTTCCTACTCTCATGAAAAAGCCAAACACAGAAATGTATTTTCTTGATGCTGATGCGCCATCAAAAATTCCACACCAATGTAATCCAAAAAACCACCCTTTTGTTCCCTGCTTCCTACCTCTCCACATTGACAATCTTCAAAATGTAAGTGCTAAGACTGACCACCTTCTCCAGCATTTTGTTAAGATGTAGGGCTGAAAGAACTTTAATCTTTTATCAGATTTACAAAACGATAAGAAAAAAAAAAGTACAGACTTTGGAGTGCTTTTACTAGGTCTCCTAAGAAGCACCACATCAAAAAGAAAGCTAAAAACAAGTTAGATATATTTGCTCATAGCTTAATCTAATTTTGCTAATTGATTAGATCACTTGAGAGGAAAGCACTGACAGAGATGTGATGCACATTAGCAGTGAGACAGTTGACAGATCTTAGGAACAGACACAAAAAAGAAACCATTCATGTCCATGAAAATAGGGTCGGATGGCAAATTATGGTGGCACATAATGAAATATCTTCATTACTCACCCTTTTACTATCCAGAGCAGTAACAAATTTTAATTCTAGACTTATTTGTAGGTCTCCCTTGAGGTTTGCCACTGAGAAGTCAGAGAGGCTTTGTGAAAAATACTAGATCTGAAGATTTCTACTCTTTATTGACTGCCTGCAAAAGTTCTTGTTTCTGCACACGCATTATTCAGTTTCACGACGACAGCACTGGCTGCATACAATATCAATTTTCAAGAAGAGTGTGCTCAAATTCAAAGTATATGGGGACATTCTAGATGTGTACATTACATCATCCTGGAAGGCCTGGATCCATTTATTAAGTAAGTGTGTGGAAAGATTTCATAAGTTTGGTGAAGATGGTATCGTTTCAGAAGCAGAACTGAAGATTCTGGGAAGTGGTATTTACATCCATTATTTCTAAGGTTTTAATGCATAAGCTCTTTAGATCCCTGGAGATGCAACAAGTACACAGAGACTCTACAACTCATTTTGCAGAAACTGAGGGAGTACTGTTCCAGCTATACTTGTGGACACTCTTCCACCAGTTTTTTAAGGATACTCTCATGTACTTAAGAAGTGAGACTGAGGAACTCAAGATGGCAACTAGGATATATGGATCAGTTGTATCAGTCAGGAATCTTTATAGAGAGGAAAAAGTGGAAAAAAGCCTGTGTTATCTGAGAAGAATTTGAAAGCCAGCCTCAAAGGGTTGGCCCTTCAAGGAAGCGTAAGTGGGGGAGCAGGGAGTGAACCTTTGCCCTTAGATCTGTCAGCAAAAAACCTAGTGTCAGCATTGTTTAGGGAGCACACCCAAGCCTGACCACTATCTGCAGTCCATTCCCTCCTATCCTACCCCTTAGCTTCCACAGTGGTTGCATCAGGTGTCAGAGGGTGCATCCCTGCCTGTTCTCTTAGCATCTGTTTATGGGCCTGTGGTCCATGAATCAGTGTCATCCTTTTTTGAACCCACTGAAAATATCTGCCTCTACAGCCTCTGTGGTAACAAATCCCACATAGTTATCACTGTGTAAAAAGTACTTACTTTCATCTGTCTTAATCCCATCTCCTACTAACATTCCATGAGTGCTCCTTAGTTCAAATATTGCAGGTTTGGTCAGTAACAGTTCTGCATTCATCTTATCCACAGTCTCCATGATTTTGTAAACCTTCATTTATCCATTCATTATCCCCCTGTCTCACTGCTGTTATATGGCACAGAATACAATGAGTGTATCTTACAGTGGTCAGGTAGAGCTGTGGCTGGAAATAAATTACAGTGGCAGATAAAAATGATACATTCCTTGCTTTCATATGTCAGTGTACAATTATATCTGAACACCGGCCCTTCAGTGGGGGCTGGATACCTATTTGGATTTTTAAAGTCTTTCCGGGGAACAGCTGCTCATTCCTGCAGAATGCCTATCATATTCGAAGAACTGAAGCATCACAATTTTAATTCAGAGGTGTGAGTGTAGACCAAAAGGCAATCTGAAGGCAGGAAACCTTGGGGCAGCTCCTGTATCATAAAGTTCACAGGATGCCCCTCCAAGTCTGCTGTTACTTGCATGGAAAAGCAAGAAAAAACCAAAGCTAGATACTACACGGCACAGAAGTCAAGGAGCCAAAACCAGTCCCTGGGTATTCAACATATTCCCCTGGAGCGAAGTGAGTTGCTGCCTTCAGCAATCCAGCATTCGACACATCTGACACAAGACAGTAAACTAACCAGCTGCTTCCAACTGGTGGTGTTACTGGCCCGGAGAGAAGAAGAAAGGAGAAGGTGATGCATAAGAGCACTTGCTGAGATGAAGACAAAACTGGCAAGAACAATTAACCTCTGACATACAGTACAACATATTATGGTCATCACCAGCTTAATCGACTACAGTGGCTGCATAAGGAACATGCTCTTACATACGCATAAGTCTTGCAAGGTTCATTTGTGAAATGCCACATATTTGCATTGTATGGGAGTAGTTTGCATTTCAGTTCCCCAATCATTTTCAGACAGGTGAATGTTAATGAAGATCCCCAGATAACAAAATATATAGAAGATCTAGAATGAAAAAAAAACCAAAACCAAAAAACCCCAAAACAAACCACAAAAAAGACCCTGAAGCCTCTTAACTGCATGAAAGTGCAAGGCATCTAAAAGTTTAAAGGAGGATGCAATTCTCATCAGGTCTCAGGAAAATTTTACTCATGAGACATTCCAGCAACTGGCACAGGCCAGCCCATATTATGCTGCTATCTTGGAGCCTGGAGACCCAAGTCTGCTTTCTAGATCCATCAACTGTTTCATCTTCTTGAGCAGATTGTTTTGCCATTTGTCCCGGGGACAGGGAGGAAGGCTGTACACAAACTGATTCTGCACCTCAGCATACAGAAGCTCTACAAAGCACCTTGCTGACAGACACAGAATGTACTTCAGTAAGCAGGGAAGGATGCGTGGTTTGGTGCAAGCACGTAGGAGCTGGCAGAAAACGAGTAATCTCTGATTAGTCTATCTACAGATTCCTCATTGCTAAAAAGGAGCCATTGGCAATTCGCTCCATTGTAATACAGTTTCAGATCATGGGAGTAAAAGCATGACAAAATGTTTGGGATGCTTGAATTCTCCATGTTAACAGAGTGACATGCCATCTGCTTCTCTGCCCATGCTTATGGGCTGTTGCTCCATACTTAAGCACCCATTCACACGAGAGGAATGTTTGTGTGGCAGGCAGCTAGGACTCTATTGTACAGGTCTTTACAAACATTGCAGTGTGTTTTCCCAAGCATTTTTAAATCTGTTTCCAAACACATCAGTTTGTCTGTGTGGTTTTGGGTTTTGTTTTGTTTTGCTTTGTTTTCTCAAGGAAAACAAATCTCACATCTTAATGAGACACTAACTTAATATCTTTCAAATGTAGAGGTACACACACGTACGTATTTTTTTAAATATTTATATACATACATACACGTGTATAAAAGTGCAATGACAGAGAGATAGGATGAATATCAACTTCGGAATTAAATTCTGCTGTAACTCTGACTGCAGAGAGAGACTTGTGGGGCAATTAAATGTAATTTTTGCTGACAAAACTGCCTTGGGAACCTTCTGTGCGCTGCTCTGACCCAGCTGGTGCCCCTCCGCAGCAGTTTGCTGTCTCCGTGACGGAGGCAATGCAATTGTTTGTGGAACACTCTGTGTCTCAGGCACTTGATACAGTCCAGGGCAAAAAGAAAACTTCCAGGAAAAAACAAAAAAAGGCTTTTGTCCTTGTTTTTGTTTGTTTGTTTGCTTTTTAAGGCAGATCTCCCTAATCTGGTCCACAAAACGATCCCACAAGCAGTTGTGCTGGCACGTCTAAATGCGTGTGGGAACAGGAATAAAGGGCTGAAGGGCAGTGGACGAAAGGCAGCTCATTTCACCATCAAGGAACACGTACCATGTAACTAATCCTAACAACTCTCTACAATGACGAACCAGAACTTCAAGTCTTCTAAACTATTTAATGTACTTGCTTCATCTATTTCACTTTCTAAATATTCTAGGTGTGGGTGTATTTTTTAAAAAATGCTTCTCTTTTTTTTTTTCACTACGGCAAACTGACAAGAGACTTCTTATTTCTTCCAAAACAGAGTGCCAGACAGTGAAATGCGGCTTTAAGCTAAAAGAATTTTTTTAATGTTACATATCTCTTGTCAGTGGAATAAACAACCAGCATGTCTTTCCAGCTGGTGCTCAATTCTTCAGCATATCTGAGTCAGCCCTTGTACATTATTATATGAGTGCTATTGTTGCCATTTAAAGTATGCAGATCATTGGGTATTTGTTTCCTCGATGAAGCATTTTTTTTCCACCTGGGATAAATAATTGTGGGTATTTTATTTATAGAAAGCTCAGTGCTGAACATGCTCATACCAGTCCAGCAAAGAACGTAAGTGTGTGCTTAACTTCAGGATATAATTTCTGCTGCAATCATCAGAGACTCTATTTACCTGGTGAGAGCAAAGCACGTGTCTTGCTGGATTACAGTCAGTGTGTTCAGAACCTCCCAAACCTGAACTCATAGCTAATTGAAGTGACTACATGCACTTCACTAGGAGTTAGCCGCCTAAATACCGTTGGGTTTCTGGTCTTAAGTTCTTCTTGGAATCCTACTAATCCTTTTTTTTTCAGTCATGTTTTGCAGCAGTTCGTATACAGTTCATATACAATGGCATGCTATTTATGCTTCCAAAAACATCCTTTTAACAGTTTTAAATTGGTTTCCTTTTCACCTTATAGTGTCTGTATTTTTCTATTACAGAATCAAAAAAGGTGCCTCTGTCTGACCTTCTCTGTTCTAGTTGGTATTGTGTATCATTTCTGCTATTTCATAATTTATTTGCTTGTCTCTAAAGCATTCACCTTTATAATCACCATGCACACAGTAGAGGTCTTGCTATCCCTCTGATAATTTTTTCATTGCCCTTCTCTGGACCTATTTGCTTCCTAGTGTTACCCTATTTGAAGTGTTGTGCCCAGAACTGTAAACATTATTCAAGGTGAAGGCACACTCTCAGTTTATGTTAAAACACATTCTCAGTAGCATTCTTTTTCTTTCTTAATACAGGCTTTTGTTTACTTAACTTGAATTTCAGCTTCTATCAACAGGTGGTTTTCATCAAGGACACTATGATGGAGCCTTCTTTTTTTTATCTGCAGGAACATCAACTTAGAACTGATGAGTCCATAAGCAATTCAGTATTTCGTTGTTAATGTGCTTCCCTTCAAATTCTTTGACTACCAGCATTTTGTACTGGGTTTAAATGTCTCCTTAGGCTCTTCCCAACCCAATGGTTCACACTTGGAGAAACACAGGTCCACACACCAAATCACGGCTGAGTTACCATCAATTTATCCTTCCTTCACCTGCTTCCCATCACAGTTTAGGTCATTCCCCATTCACACATCTCACTGAGCTGACAGTCCCATTGAAAATATAAGTAGATAACTCTCCTTCCCCTTCCATCCCCTACACAATACATATGGATAAGCAAGAAAACAAATAGGACCCCTACAGATACAGATCTCCGCATCCCCTGGATGCAACCTCTTGTTGCTCCAACAGCAAGTTCCCTTACCCAGGGGTAAGGCGCTCCTTTGTCCAGACATGTGGCACAGTCTACATTCCTAAAGCAGCGCTTTCCTTTTTTGCTGTAAAAATGCTATTTCGTATTGTGCTTAAGTTTTGCTGTATCCTCCTTCACTTCTTTACACAAACATTGATGAATATGCTGGGCCCTTCCAGTCAAAGGGTTTTTTACTTACTTTGCAAGTCAACCCCTCCCCAGGCTGAAAACAAACTGCTTACGATAGCCAATGCTGTTGACAACTTGGCAGTTTCTAATTAATTATATGACCCTTCTTTCTCATCCCACAACTGCATAGCTGCCTTTACGGCGTCCCAAGGGACATTGTCAGGAAATCTACAGCAGGTGGGAGAGCTCGTGTGTCATCTCCTACAAATGAAGGCTGAGAGACTACTTACCCAAGCTCAAGCACAGATAAGTACCCTAAAATTAGCTGGGCATTTGGTGGCAGCAGCTGTATGTAGCAATGCACTGCAAGACATAGAAACAGATGGCACAGTAGAAAACACGGGTGTTGTGATTGCTGTCTGACTGAAGGCCTCTCCATTTTCCTTCCTCTAACATCTTTGCAGGGTTTATTGTGGATAAAACGGGATTCCGTTTCTGCCCCACTTCTTGCTGCTTCTGCGGTCAGCTTTTCTGGAACTTCCCACCATTCGTAATTGGTCATTCCTACAGCTTCTTTTCTGGTTCTGACATCTTTCTAATAGAGCCTTCTTCTTTTACCTGTACTCTTATATTTTTTGCTCATCACCATGACACTCACCTTACATGGTAGTAATAAACACAAAAATATGATTCCTAGGGGTTGTTGACATTCATGAGGGAGACAAATGTACATATTAGCATTTACCTCAAAACAGTCATTGGAAAAATTTTAGACGTTTACATCAAAGGATGCACACGGATGTATGTTCTGCCACAAAAATGCCAGAATGAGCAGGGAAAAGCCCTTTCATTTTTTTTTTACAGAAGAAAAACAGCAGTCCCATGGGAGACCAGTAAAGTTTTGGCAAAGTTCTGGCAAAGTTTCAAATTATTTCTTTCAAAATCAAGGAGGTTTTTTGCAGTTCAGTTGAATTTTAGGGCAATTCAGCTGACAGGGATTTCCTCAGCACAAGTCCCTGAGCCTTTTAAGGTACAGATAGCTCTAGACCTGGGACATCAACTGACTTTCTGCAGCAGTAGTATTACACAGCACCTCTTGAAGAGGGGGGAAATGAAAAGCAGAATACTTGGCTAATTAAAACTACAAATTTAAGAGCGGATTAAGTTGGAGTATTTAATGTGTCTCAAGGTGCAAGCGGGCGTAGTATACATCAAGGTAAGTGCTCCATGGCCTCCAGGACAGGTGGGAACAGATTGCTGTTCCAAATGCCCCGGGACAGCTGATCCATCCCCACAGGACATGCTGGCACAACTCACAGGGAGACCAGTGCTATGTACGCATTTCAGCCAAAGGCCTAGCACAACTCCACAAAAACGGAGTACGGCACCCATCATTTCCAAAGAGCTGGTGGTCTTCCCTCAGCAGGACAAAGATCAGCACTCTCCTCAGGAGGCACACTAGCAGTGTCACAGCTAAATCTTCTCTTGGGCCTTCTGCCTCTCCACCCTACTGCTATACACCTCCCTCTGCTCGTCTTCACAGCTTGTCCTTCCATGTGAATCTTCTCCTCACCCTCCCGAATAGTCCCTCCATGGCACGGTTTTGTAAAGCCCCTCTGGCCTCTTGCTCTGCTTTCTCAGTGCTGATACATCTCTCCTGATCTGCCAGCCATACTCTCCTTCCACAGGAGCTGCTTCACAGATCCTTTATCCACCCTTTTTCCTTTGAAGCCTTCCCCTCTGTAAAGGGCAGAAGTCACCACGTCCACCCATGGCAGACGCACACTGGCGCAGAGACACCCTGAAACAGCCTGGCAGGAAAACCAGTGAGCAGTGAAGGGCAGCAGAAGAGCATTACTCCATGCTCCCCCACCTCCTGCACTGGCCATCACCTCACCCAGGGGGAGATAAGGTAAGCTGAGACTGGAGATAGGTGTTTTAGCTATGTGTTTGTAAGTGCTCATATTCTTTTTTTCTCTGTGATTGTAAGTTTTTGTTTATTGTCAATGAATTAAGTAAAATTTACCCACTTGAGACCGCTTTGCCCAGGACACCCTCACAATTTGCTCTGCCTGTGGGACCTCCAGTTCACAAATGCAAGTGTATATAGACAAAGTCAGGTAATGCATTCCTATCCTCCATGCCCTAGCTTTCCCTAACTACTTTTAACCTATAATAGCTGTGGTAGTAAGCCCTATGCACTTGTAAACTAGATGACAGACTTGTGTTCACATACTCCTGACAAACATAAGCCCCCAAATCCTCAGGCATTCACCAGCCTGCTGAAAATTGTTATGACCTTCAATCTGACATGGGATAGAGTGGCTGGGGGCAGAAAGTAGTTGCTGATCTGTGATTGCTTTTGAGGCAGTGAATCACAGTCATGTTATCCCAGGACAACAGGGTTGCGTATCTTCCAAATGACTAAAAATTTCGATTTCAGTTCATGTGTGGCATTGTATGACCTGGTTTGATAAAAGCTTCTACCTGTACTTCATCTATCAGAAATAACTGAACTGCAATGTTTAGACCTTTTGCAGTCCTCCTTTACAGTTGCTACAATCTTTTCTCGTTAATCAAAATCTGGAAATGATACTTAACTTGCATTCCAGGATCTTCGACATACATACAAACATCATGTATGAAGCTGTTTGTATTCCAGTACGGACATAAGGGACTGAAGGGACTGCAGCAGTGAGGTGCTGTTTTCTCGTGAAAAGCAACTCTGGCAAAGTTTGGGACACCAATTTAAAAGTAGTTTCTTTCTGTTTAATGTTGCAGGAAAATTGAGGACTGTTGCTTCACAGGAAATATTAGGGGTGACACTGTTTGCTAATGATTCGACATGTATAAAGCAAAAACTTAACAACTTTCCCAACTTCTGCCAGAGTACACAATGAACAGAGGAGAAATATACTTAAATTTATAAGTATAGGCATACCTTAAGGAATTGCATATCAACGTATAAATGCTTTCTGTTCCTTAGGAAAAAATATTGTTGCAATCACAGGCTGTAGGAACTGGCAGTTCTTCTGAAGCTTAAAAGAAACTTGCTTTTTGGCTATAAAAAATGTATTATTCATTTTGCCCAGGTTAACTTTATTTTTCTTTTAAAGGAGCTTTGACTCTTCAAACTGGCATTCATGAATTTAGTGTAAATCTTTGCAACATTAATCAGGTGGCAAGCTGGCTGCGGAAAATGAGATATATGACCCGTGGAGTAACCCATTTAAACAGAAGCATGAGGAGCTGGGTTCAGCCTACTTGCAAGCACTAAACAAGGTGCTCAGACATCTTTGCACTCCCTGTCTACAGACATTGCTCCATCCCAGTGTCACAGTAGTTCTTGAGTAGGTGTTAAAATATTTTCTGTATAAATGTCTTTCTTTTTTCCATCTCTTTCTGAAGAAATTAGATTTAAAATTAGTAATGCTAAGTACAAATTTCCTGAGGAAAATCATTCTAATATAAAATTGAATTAGGTCTGGCCATGTTCTAACCCACTTTGTATTCGCCTTTCACATGCCTCTAAGCAAGTAAATTTTGCTAACATAAGTGCTCAAGAAAAGTTTTGAAATTCACAGTACAGCCAGCATATTTCAGGACATTTGACGTTGTTTATGCAGAAAGTGTCTGACCTTCCAAAATCTTTTCACACATCCTTAGCACAGAGACCAGGCAATGATTCAGGAAATGTTTTGGCCACACCTTCTGGTCATTAGGAATGCAGATGCAGCCGTATTACCAAAGTGGTAGTACGTTCACGGCAAAGTTAATTTGGGGTATTAGCATTAGGAAGGATGAGCAGAAAAAGTAGCCAGCTTGAAAAGCCAGATCATGTCACTGTCTCTACTGGTGATGCACTTGTAATATTGTTTCTGGATCATATATTACGCTTTCTTAAGGCTGCAGAAAGCAGAGCTGCTTCAGCTGATTCTTTCTCTGTTAAATACTGGAGAGCTCATCTGTCTTTTTGGACAAGTTACTGGAAGATAATCAACAGTTTAGTGGTTTACAGTTGGCACTGTAGATGTTTTCCAAAAAGGGCACTCCGGGGGCACCAACAGTATAGTCACAGGGTGGGAAAACATCATGGACACTGACGAATTCAGTTGCTGTTTTTTCCTTTGTGGTAATAAACCCATACATCTCTCAGATAAAACACATCTTGCTTTCCAACCATAACACGGATCTCTGCCTTCCCCCAGAAACAGCAAGATGGAGCCACTCATAAATTTTACGTGGGTGAGTGTGGCTGCGTTTGAGTGGAGGTATCTGTGAAACAACACAAAGAGAAACACACATCCACTTCTTTTTTCAATAGAAACACTGCCCTGAAAAAAATCAAGGGCTTGAAGCTCAATGTTGACTGAAATCATTGCCTCCTAGTGTTTAATTCTTTCCACATTAAGGGCTAGATGAGTAAAAGGGATTACCTCAGATACCCAGCTCCGTGATGCATTTTTACTCCTAGCGCAGAACTCTGAGGCCCACGAACTTTGGCTAACAGAAGAGGTCAAAATGGTCTCTTCATATACCAGTTGCAAAGAGACCGTAAATCAGGATAGGCAAAGGATGTCCGATTTCAAATGATAAGTGAGAGTAATAACAGCAAACGGGTGAAATTATCCACCCAAGCAGCTAAGACTAGAAGGGCATCTAGGGAAATACTGAACAAGCCAGACAGAATATTTCAGTGCACATCAGCACAAGAGAAAAAAAGACTCCCGTGGAGAAAAGCTGAAAAGCTGATCTCACACTGTGCAGGAGGATGGGATTAACATAATTCATTCACCTTTGAACTTGCTGAGAGTAAATAAAATTAATGTTCCAATCCAAATATTACAAGATTGTTGCACCCATATGAAAACTGCATTTGGTCACCATGTGTTCCCAACAGCTGGCAAAAGAAGGCAAGGCATCTGATTGCTATGTAACAGCCTTTCAAATATCTTTCAAATCGATGTTGGAACATCCTGTAGAAGGAATAATTTCTAATGGAATTACAGATGGTTTTGAAAGTGAGGTGGGTGAGGCAGTGATAGCACAAAGTGGAGCAGCGATAATCTCCATAAAGTGCGTGGAGACACACTAGGCAAAGAAAAATCTGCTCATGGCACAAGAACAAATGCAAAGGGTGACATAAGTTTGCACAGTGAGCTCCGTTTAAAAAGAAATTCTGTGGTAGCAGATCAAGGAAACAAATGCACTCTTGTATTTAAATCTCAGAGCTGTGAGCAGCTAACGAAATCTTCATAGATGACAGCTTTGAAGGAAAATAGTTTTACGAGAAAGGCACTGGGCTGAGCCTCAGGAGGTTGGTGTCCCCATTGCTACACTGCTGCACATGGCGTCAGTGACTCTGGAGGGGAAAAAAGATTCAGCAAAGCTTTCCATTATAAAATGGAGATATTTCCCTTCCCTGACATCCTTTGCCTTATCTATTTATGAGGCAAGAACATCTTTGCATTTGCTCTCAGTTGATCCTGCCAGGAGTTACCACAGAAAACAGCGTTCCAGGGACACCTTACAGAAGAAAGTGTGTACCAAGGGAATCACTCTGAAAACCTGCAGATTCAGAAGGACAATATGAGGCCATGAATGCCACTTACACAGAGGACATCTTTCATGGGACGGCAGGAAGGCTGAATCCGCTCGCTTCCTTTTGTGTCAGTCAAGGTACTTCAATGCTCTACAGGTTGTCAGCAGGTAAATTTTACAACCAAAATGGGGTGTCTTGAAGTCCATTGGCACATATTGAACCAAAGGGACCTTTAATGATCCCTTTGGCCCTGCTCTGAGCAGGCTGAAAGGCATCCTGAGGTCTGCTCCAACCCAGCTGATTCAGCGACTCTATTGTTCTATGAAATGCTCAGACCAAAGGATAAATAAAATTAATGGCATTATTTCTGCCCAGTGCATGGGCACAATCAGGCTCTGGCCTTACGATATGGCTTGAGCCATGCTAAAGGAGCAGGTCCAGCTCCACTTCCGAATATCTCCATCACTCCTACTCCTAGCCACGCCCTCCNTATGGCTTGAGCCATGCTAAAGGAACAGGTCCAGCTCCACTTCCGAATATCTCCATCACTCCTACTCCTAGCCACGCCCTCCCACTGCTCACTTTGAAGTGACTCTCATACTTGTGTAAGTGAGTCACAGAGCAAGCCCACGCCAGATAGCAAAATGGGACAAGATGAAGTAGTTTAATTTGAGTTCAGATGAGCCACTGTAAAGGAATCAGGAGGGAAAGCTGGTGGTTGGGGACAGAGAGAGGGAGGGGAATGGGGAGAAAGGATAGAGAAAGAAGGAGTCAGAAGACACGTTACTACAGCTTTCCCCTTTTCTCAGTGGTGAACTTGTACATTAGCTTGGCCATATTGCGAAAACATATCCTAAAACCGGCGTTAATTTAGATCTGCAATTGATCTCAAAATTGTCTCACTCTACCCATATCCTGTCAAGCCATTGTGTGATGTACGAGCGCAGCAAGCAGTGGCTTTTGGACCTCAGCAGAACTCTGAACTCAGGAATTAATGCCTTACACAGCATATAAAAAGCTGATGTTCTTGTGCACTGTATGCTGTCGTGATGGCACAGTAACATGGTGAAGGAGAGGCTGAGAAAATGAACATGTTAGAGAAAACGTGGTCTGAGGGGCTTGATCTTTTACAACAAAGACATAGAGTTACGAGCGAGGATGGAGAAGAACCAGAGCTTTACATTCAAGGAAAGGACAGCTCTGTGCCTGCGGGACAGAGCTGGCTCACAGCTTGTCAGCAGCAGAGGCAAACTTCAACAGCAGAGCAGCGCAGGACAGACGGGTGAGGCCGTGCGGAACAGGCAGGTGCTGGCACAGGGGAAGCAAATGCAGGTACCACCTTTACCTCTTCTCTGACGCCTTCTTTCTTGCCAGCCCCAGCTAGCAAAGCCAGCCTGCCTGTCAGTGCCTATTACCCCTCACAAGAGCCGTATTTACCTTCACACCCCCCAGTCCAGCCAGTGATGCTTCTTTCACCCAAGGTGATGCTCAGCCCCTTCTGAGGCTTGCTTTGCTGCCTCTTCTAGGCAGCTGCCTGCTTCATTGTCACCTGAAGCCAGCCCTGCTACCAAATCAATTCCTACCAAGTAAGAAGAATAAATCTCCTACTCACACTACAAATTCTGCAAGGCTTTCCAGCATCAATACCTGTACACAGTCATCCGAATACACACAGGGCTGCTAATTATATACTTTCCTCTCAGATTTATTCTGAACTGGGCAGCGTGATCACTNTTCACCCGAGGTGATGCTCAGCCCCTTCTGAGGCTTGCTTTGCTGCCTCTTCTAGGCAGCTGCCTGCTTCATTGTCACCTGAAGCCAGCCCTGCTACCAAATCAATTCCTACCAAGTAAGAAGAATAAATCTCCTACTCACACTACAAATTCTGCAAGGCTTTCCAGCATCAATACCTGTACACAGTCATCCGAATACACACAGGGCTGCTAATTATATACTTTCCTCTCAGATTTATTCTGAACTGGGCAGCGTGATCACTGCAGTGCAGTGCTCCATAACCTCATAACAGGATCTGTCTCTCTTCAGCGACCTGCCTGTTGCAGGCAAACCACTTTGTGCATGTATGTGTTCCCAAGGCTATGCAGCAAAAAAAGGCGAACCCCAAAATGCACTGTGAGGGCCATAACAAGATTTTGAAGCAGGAAAATTATATGTTCAGGAAAAAGCTCAGGGTAATCTAGAGCTGTTGAAATCATGACGAGTGGTACAAAAATATCAGTGATAATGGACACAGAGCTTGTTATGCAGAAGAACACATGCTATGTAGCAATAGCCTTATAAGCAAAAAGCATTTAGGAACAGTTAAACTAGAGATGCAAAGACTGTGAGCAATAAGAAGTGATTGTATTGCAAGGCAAAGTCTTCCTGGGCAGAATTATCCCAGAGCTGCAAGTATACACTTCATATTATTAAGGAAAATTTAATCCCAAAGAACTGAAAATTACTTATTCCAAAATAAAAGAGATGGCTTTAAACCACTGTGCTTGCTTCTAAATTTGAACTTCCTCACAACGTACAAGCATTTAAGACCATGTTTTCAAACTGCTTCTCATCTAGAATAAAATGGTTCCAGTTAACACCGTACTGAAGTGGCAGCAGTGGTTGGCTCATCCCTGCTCTTGAATGGAGAAATACATGCAGCTTCTAGGGCTACCTAGAAATGGAGGAGACCTGCTATTCATGTAGCCTGACCAAACGAAGTGCAGCCAGAAGGAGACTGCATGATTTAGGAACCTTAAGGAGAAAGAAGAGGAGCTTCGAGAATACCTCTTGCTTATATTTGTCAACTGTGGGCCTAATACAGCTTAGTGCTGGAAAAGGGACCACATTTTGGGGCAGTGAAAGCTGGCCTGGCTAGGGAAAAGCAAATTCAGAACAAACTGAATCACATTAGGGCTGTGCGTGGGTTGGGTGCACGGATGACTATGACCATGTCTGAGAAGAAAATTGCTTCCATCGTGGTTCCTTTGGTGTTTTGTACTGCTTTAGTCTATTTCCATTATTTACTGATTGTATTATTCTTCTCCCTCATCTGAACGTGTGGGATAATGCTTGGTAGGAATACAAACCTTCCTTTGGTTCAGCAAACCTTTTTTGGTTCAGCAAACCTTTTTTGGTTCCTCAGCTACAGCAGTCTAGTTACTTTATTACATTCACTGTTTCTGAATGGCACCAGTTGGTGCTAACCCAGAAGAACAACCCCATGGGCAGCACCACCGTAGCCTCGCAAAACTCCAGCAGATGAGCTGGGGCCAGTTTTGCCACAGGGGTGCAACCAGAGCCTCCAGCTGCCCACCCTGCCCTCCAGCTGTCCACCCCCAAGGCCTCAGAGAACATTCCTGTGCCTCAGTGGCACCCACTTCACAGTCCTGCATGTTCATCTGAGTCACCAGGGAGGAACGGCTGGACTGCTGGAGAGACGTGGAGTGGCAACACATGGCTCTCTATTTTGAGGTGAAAGCCTCCAATGGATGGGCTAAAATAAACAGCTTGGGCAGTAGCACCTTCAGTGCCCACAAGTGTTTTCAGACTGAACGAGTGAGCTAGATCTGTATAGGGTACAAGGACAGGGCTGCTGCTTGAGCAAGTGGTTTCTGCAGAACAGATCTGCAGTTCGTTCTTGGCAAGAAAAAGCACTAATGTAACTTTGCAAAGTTTTTCCCTCCTAAGGTCAACTCAGAGAAGAGTTCAGCAAGCCCAGAGCTGCATTTCTTTTCTCTGGATGAACAGCTACCCTAAATTGTTAGTGAGGTGCAATTTAAAAGAGCTGGTAATAGATTTGCCCAAGTCTTCTCTGTAGAATCGATATTAGCTTGTACTCATAATAGCATTTCAAACCATCGTGTACTAAAGTCCTGACCATCTGGGCCAGGAAATGGCAATGGGAATTAGCATTTCTCCTCTGCTAGCCCCCAGTATGCTACCCTGTGGCTATTACAACCATCTATTTTGCATTCTGGTTCCCCTGTGATATCGACAATAAACACTAAACAGTGCACTTGGTAATAACTTCTCCAATGGAAAAAAAAATACTCAGCAAAAAAGCATAATGTAGACACACTCTGTAGGAGTTTCCAAGATGGTTTGCAGGAGCTACTCAGGCAGCTGCCAAACAAAATTATCTGACTGGTAGAAAAAAGTCCCCAAACAGCTGTCACCGGCTGTAGCAGGCCAAGTTAGAAATAATGAAAGGAAGATTTTAATTTTTTTTCCTAAGCATTACAAGAAATGGGAGTACACCTACACAGAGTGTCTGCACCTTCTAAAGACTCTTTTGTTGCACATAAGCCTTGTAGCAATTTACCTATGTCACCGTCTGCTGGTACCCTCCGTTACTGCACTGCCGTATGATGTTACTCTACAACTTCAACAAGATGATTCATAAAATTCCCACGACTGTGTTGAGAAAAGAGTAGATTGAAGATGTCAGTGTAATGAAAATGGTCAAACCGGTGTGAACGCACGGGAGCTTGAGAAAAGTTAGCAAAGTTCAGCCCATGTTTTCGCCTGGAGAACCACACAAGAGGTTTTAGAAAGCCATGCCTGGGAATGAGGGAAGGGACTGCCACTCAGAGTAACTTGCTACAGAATGATAGAGGGATTTGTTTAATTCCTTGTTATGGGTAAGAGAAAGGAAAAGGTCTACAGGCAGCCAGGAAAAAGCAGCACTTTAATCTGTTTGCTGTCCAGTCCTTAGGATCCTAGCTTGTGCCTTCCAGTTCTTTTTGCATTACACTGCCCGAGTTCTTGTCCAAACTCCGGTCCTGCAGTCACTAATTGCAATGTCTTCTTTTCCTTCCCCCCATATCCCACCCCCCCACCCCCCCCCCC
>VZSC01005224.1:364056-425363 GCA_013398225.1 Steatornis caripensis
CCCCCCAGTGATCTTCTTTGGCTTTTTTGGATGATCTTGAAGAATAGCTGGCAGCAGCACCTCATAACTCTTTTGGACAGTGAATCTGTCCAGTAATGATTTCTTCATCCAGAGATGAGAACAGTCCTTTCTCCAGTTCTTCACCATGGATCTGTGCAGTGTTCACATTCTGTAATCGTGAATCCAGGGAGTTTTACAGGCTTTATATAAAATAATCTTCCATAAATTAGTCTCTATGTTAAAATACCATGTATAAACCATATGTAAAGATGCCTCATGGCAGCTTTGTTCTCCTGCTTGAATAGGTTTGATATGTCCATCATCTTCAGGGCTTCTCTTCACAGCCAAAAAAGTTACTTCTAACTGCAGTGAAATGAATACTAAAGGGCCACCCTGAGGTAAAAAAATACAGTGAGGACAAGTTGTGTTAATTTTCCCTCCAGCCAAATTTACTCCAAGCTTAACTTCAAGCGGGGAATGGGGTTAGTCTAGGTGAATTCACCTCAAAGTGAAACTTTGGTATGTTGCTTTCATTATGCCTTTGCTTTGGGATAGACTATACTTCTTAGATCAAGGGGAAAAAACGTTGCTTGTTTAGCAATGAAGACCAGAACTCAGAGAATCACTGGAAAAAAAAGAAATTAATAGCAGAACAGAAATTTGATGGGACAAAATGTCAAGAATACAACACAATTTTTTGGTTTGGTCACCTTTCTCATCTTCTGCTATCACCAGCTCTTTTTTGTTCACAAACCTGATAATTCCTTAAGTTCTTGGCAATACTTGTTCAGGTTATAGTCTCTGAAGTGTAACTGAATTAAAGAGCCACAACTTCTGTGTTTCTAACAGCAACATCAGGAGCACTTTCTGGTAATAGTGAATGTGAACCTTTGCCCAGGAAAAACTGAATTATTCTTTGGGGCAAGCCTTCAGTATTGACTGCAGGTGCCGTGGCGGCGCCTGGCATTAGTGTAGCGCTGCTGGGGGCTTACCATCGCCTCCGAAATGCACAACAAGGAGCCTCTCAGTAATAAAAAAGGAATTTAGGGATTATTCTTTGGTGAGGGTGTATCTCTCTGTGGATTTGGATGGAATATCTGGCCTCGTACTCCAGCCTTGAACTCAGCTGTTAAAACCGGCAACTTTGAATCATCTGTTTACTTTAATCATCTGTTTATAGACGTTAGATTGTCTTTGTCCAGGTCTCATTGTAGGTATTTCACATGAATAGTGTTACTTCATCTTTCTGTAGTCTTTTACATTCAGCAGACATGCTCTAAGCTTCGGGTAAGATTCAGAAGATAAGAGTTAAATGCTGTAATTTATTTTAAGGAACAAGTCACGTTTGAGAAACAGCTTTATCTAGAAAGGAATTTGAATTTTTTTGTAGCTTATAATGTTTCTATTGTACTCCAGCAAAATGTCACACATTGGCATCTATAGGGGAGCTATTGTCAGTGACCTTTACACTACCCTGAAAAAGCAATAGAAACTTCTTTTTTTTTTTTTCCCCATTTGATGAAAGAAAGAAGAGGGGAAACGGCTCTGAACTCCTTTTAGCTAAGCAGCTAAGTCGTCACTTTTAGTTCTTAACAACGGTCCCCATCCAGAGCAGGTAACAAGGATCCCAGTCAATAGAAATAACTTAAATAAATCCAATAAATTCTAAGAAAACCTTAGAGTAAAACTGCATTGCTCGTGGTATTAAAAGACGCGTGTATTTGCAAGCTCCCGTATTACTTTTTTCTTTTTTTTTCTTTTCTTTTCTTTTTTCTTTTTTTTTTTTCCACGGGACTGCGGCTCTCCACTTAGGGAGACATAAACGTGAGTGCTCCACTGTTCCAAACAAAAATTAAGACCGGTTTGCACCTCGTTGTAGATTAAACAAGAGAAAATGTTAGGTAATTAAATGCTAATGATTCAAGCTGGGTGCTTATGTTTTGGATTACTTGCCTAATAACGCTAGCATTTAAATGGTCAGCTTTGAAGTTAACAAACAGTCCATTAAGATGCAACCGGGGAGTTGCGGGCTCTTTGGGTGCCGTTGCCTCAGTCTGGCTGGCTGCAGACTCACCAGAACTGCAGCGATGGGATTCACATAGCGCGCACTATTTTTGCGATGGGAAGGGCTGGGAGCTTTTTTCTTTTTTTTTTTTTTTTTCTCTTTTAGTGAAAGCTCGTATTATTGAGAACACAGTATGTGGGAAAAGCCTAAATCTACTCATTTCTTCTGAGTCCTGGGATTTCTATTGTCCCTGCCGACTGCTTAAATACAAATCACTTAGTTCCCAAGCAGGGGCTGTGTACGGCCACCATCCTATTGCAGCCATTGAAACTCTACCGGATTGTTGACTCCTAGGTGGTATTGCTGGGTACTTGCAAGGGTTAACATAAAAATGCACTCCTGTCAGTGAAAGTCAAAGGAGCTTCAGTGATGAAAATTGCATCACGTAATGAAAAATCCTCAAAGTAATGGCTATTTAAAGGACAGAAATAATTAAGAGAGAATTGCCAATGGAACAGGATATTCTCCAGGATAATGGGCTCCTGCAGGTGCAAGAATAGCATGGCAAAGCCAAAGCATTTATGGAAAATAAATGGTGTGGTGCAAACTCATGTTCTTTCTTCTTCAAAGCCCACAACACTGATCCTGTGACAATGGTCTGCTATTCCAAATCACTGATGTAGACTTAATTATTTTATCTAACAGAGGTTGATATGGGAGTTACTTACTGCGCCACTGTAGACCTATTGCATTTTGAGCGCCTCTGAGAAAAGGCACTGTGGATTTCAGTGCTTGGATTTCATCAAACGTTTTGTTATCCCTACTGTGACTGCTATTCCCTGTACTTACCATGTGGTGTTAACCAAGCAGAGCTAGTTTGGCATTATCAAAAGGGGAGTGCCCTGACAGTTCACTGTTTCTTGGTGGCAACTGTAAATATTGACATTTTAGTGACTGCCACAGTGGGAACTTGATGCAACTCATTAAAGGTAATGGGGCTTTTTTACCGAGTTTAAAGCGAGTAATTTCAGGCCCTGATTGGTGCATTAGGAGGAGGAGAACTGTTCTTAAATTTGCTTTGTTTTCTGATGTCTTCTACATGATGTATAAATGCCAGAACAGTCTTTTCCTAAGATTATCTTACTTGTTGGTTTTGACCTTTTGTGGTCTGCTAAAGGATTTATTAAAAATGCCACAAAATATGCACTGCTAGCTCTCAGATCTTAACTGAAGAAATAGATGATCTGGACGTTTAATGAAGACTTCTTTGTGCCAGAAATGTGAAATAGTGCAATAGTTCTTTGTTAGAAACATAAATCAATTGCACTAAACCAGTTTATTATTTCAGTTATTCATTTGCTATCTTCATACTTGTGATGTCATTTCTGCAATTTATTATAGTTTTTTTCTCAGAAATGTTAGATAGAACTTACCTATATTTATTTGGTTTGGTCTCCTGTTCCATCCTGTGTTAACTTAGAATATCCTTTAAGGGATATTTCTATATCTTACCACCCACACATGACATGACCAGCAAAATGATGGCCATTTTAATGCTGCGTGGGCTGTCTGTAGCTGTACAAAAGGGCACAGACTGGGCCCTCTGTATTTCATGCAAAGGCTGAATGTGATAACTTAGCAGGTTGTGTAAAAAAAAAAAAAAAAAGAAAAAAGTGAATCCAAAATACAGTAATGACATAGATAAAGGCAAATCAATAGTATTATTAAAGTACTGGGATCACACTGAGAGTCTACAGCTGTTACAGTGAATGCCTGATTATTTTTTAAATTAACTAGCCCAGTTTTAATTGGGTAGGTAGCTGAGAAAGTCATGTGAAGCCTGCCTTTCCTTCTGACTTCATTCTTTTTACAATGACATTAACAGCATATGATCAGCTCTATGACCTGATGCAAGGACAGCCAGCAAAGTACCCCCTGCTCTCCCAAACCTTTCCAGCTATCTCCTTCGAACAAATTATCTTCTTCACAGATATCTTCATCCTGACTGTCAGGTAATTAGCTAGGGGATCACTACAAATCATAGGTGATTTTTAAGCTAAACCTTTTTTTAAGCTAAAACTCATCTCTTTGTTATTCCTGAATAGTTTGATCCTCCTAACAATGCCCATAAACATTAGTTAGCAGTACACATAAAAGTTTGCTATACCTAGCTTAAGCTCTATATGTGAAATTGGCTATTGGCCTTAGTGAAGATTATGCCATCTGCATCTTGGATTTAGCCTGGATTGCTCCTAGAGAGGCTGATGACGGCTTTTTAGTGCAATGTATGCATTTACTTTTTGCCATATATGATGTTTTCATCTATGTCAGAGTTAAGAATATGTGGATGTTAATTTTGAACAACTCAGCAAACCTGTTATACTTAGTACAATTTCTCTGGCCTTGAAAGTGGCCGCTGTACGGATGACACAAGTAATACAGATTACTGCAGTTTTTCTGTGTTTATTATGTGCTGCAGCATTTTAGAATGGTAATCACAATCTGGGGTCTGCCCCTGAGTGCCAAGAAAGCCCGATTACAAACCAGCTCTGTCTGTCTGCCTGCTTAAACCACATGATGTATTTCACTTTGAAGATGGAAACAACTGCCCTGGCTTCCATAACCTTTTCTCCTGAGCGTACTTCTTTCCCAGGCTCATATCCCAAAGAGATAACTTTGTTGTTTTGCAGCACCTTGATGAGGGGACTGAAAATCTTTGTGAGGAGCTGCAGACTACCTGAGTACATCTGTTTTTCTTAGGACTCCTTCTAGACAGATAATTTTCAATGCACTCCAATGGTGACACATTTAGCCACTGAATGACTAGTGTGCTCCACACTGCCTCTTCAAGTCCTTTCTCCTGTGCGGGAACACCAGACTGTAGGACTTACACAGCTGCTGGGAAGAAGTGATAAAACAACACTCTAAAGAGCAGCTTTCAGGTGGGAAGGTATAAGCAGTCTGTGAGAGTGTGTCTGCACGGCATGCAGAAGCTTCTCTTGCTAAATGTGGTGTTGAACACACTTTTAGATTTACCTTGTTGATGATGATGCCACACTACATCTAGGGACTTTACAATACTTTTCAGAAAAGAAACCCTATTGTCCTTCCTGTGTCTGAAAGGCCTGCTTTGAGCAAGTCCCAGGCTCTCTGCAAGGTTAGTCCTTGATTTCTGACTTTATATGGTTAAGGGCTACTTTGCACACAGTATCTGAAGGTGCTTCAGAGCTCCATATCAGCTTACAGACTCTCCGTGCCTCTATTTCTGCATGCGGGACTTACTTGGCCACCTGAGCTTGCCACTCTCCATCGCAAGTGACAGTGGTACCTAACTCCTTCCTTGTGGAATTTTAGCAGTGCTCAAGAGAGGATGGATCCTGCAATGCAAGGCTGCAGTCTATCACCTCCAAGCCAAGAGAGAGTCAATCTAGGATAGTATGGCTCTGCACCAGTCCCATTACTAAGCTGTTAAATATTCAGACCTTGGAGAATGACTAGTGCTACGTATGGTGGATACAGAGAGTTAACATTTGTCACATACATATAAACCAAATATTTTCTATGGCAACTATTGACCATCATGAGCTATAGATAAAAACTATGTACAGCCATCTCTTCATTTGCCTTAGACGAGGAGGTGCAAAACAATTCATATACAGTCAGAACTTGCCAAAAATGTTGCTCACTGTCACGGTTTAAAGCTGGGCTGGCTATCAAATGAACGACAGACGCTCTTTGTTATCCCCTTCCCTCCCCAAAGTGTAGGGAAAGAGAAAACGGAAAGAGACTTATGAGTTAGAAAAGTTTAAACAGCTATCTTCTAACTGCAATAATAAGGTATTATAATAACAGGAAAAATAATAATGAAATATATAGAAATATACAAATATATACAAAACCAATATTGAGCTCCCCCCTACCCCGATGACCAATACGTCACCCGGATGCTGTGGGGCACGCCCTGAGAAAGTCCCGGACCGTACTCAGCAGCAGGCAGGAGCTGGACCCAGGAACGCATGGATCAGGATCGAAGGCAGAAGAATAGGACAGAGTCCTCCTTGGACGCCAGCCATAGAAGAAGAGAGCAACCCCCGCGATCCCTCAGCTTTATACCACGTATGACGCGTATGGGATGGAATACTCCCTTTGGTCAGCTTTGGGTCACCTGTCCGACCAGCTCCTCCCCACCGCAGGGTCACAGGTATGACCACTTCTCTGCTCTTTCAGTTCTGGTGCACATGAAAGTCAGCAGAAGCAAGCATTGACCTTAGTCTCCATAGGGATAACTATAAGCAAGAGCCTTTCTGCATACCGTTCCCACTGATGTTCCAGCACTAACTATAAACACCAAGCCTTATCACTGCTAGAAGCAGCTACTGTCTGGAAAAACATGCAGTTAATTTCAGAGAGTGCAGCTTCTCAGAAGAGACTTAACTAAAAAGCAAAGTTACTAAAAGAAAATTGGTTCTGCCCAAGCCAGGACACTCACAAACCTGCAAAAAGCATAATTTTTAAATAAAAAGGCAACTTTTAAAACATTCATTTCTATGTTTTTTGTTTCACTCAAGCCAGATAAATGATACCAAAATTCTCCTGATATTTTACATTTAACCTATAAAGAAGGTAATCATAAATCTCTTCTCAGAAAACTCGACAGTTTTAGACAGTTGCAACCCAAAGAGATACAAATAAAGACTGTTCATCCACAAAATGCACTTTTAAAAATAAAAATTAAGTGGTTCAAAATGTTACTCTCCAAGGTAAGATTTTCAAACACGCTCAGTATCAGCCCAGATGTGTTCTCACTGGAGGCAATGCAATGGTTGGTACTGGTGTCAGTGGAAATGGTTTAGTAGGTCTAACACTGGATATAACAGGTTAAGATTAGCTGAGAAAGCAGATTATTGTAATTTCCCATGCCTCTCCCACCACTCCGCTTCTGTAGATGACTAACTCTGCAGCACTTTCCACCTGGATGTCATTCAGTGCCTTTGCCTCTTTGGCCAGGTCTCTCCTGCTTCCACCACATCGTGGTTTAGGCCCAGCCAGCAACAAAGCACCACACGGCCCCGCTCACTCCTCCCCCAGATGCTGGGATGAGGAGAAAATGTAAGGAAACCTGGTGGGTCGAGAAAAGGACAGGGAGCGTTCGCTCACCAGTTGTGGTCATGGGCAAAAACCAAAGTCAACTTGGGGAAAAAATTCAATTTAATTGGTCAGCAATCAAAGCAGAGCAGGATAAGGAGACACGAAAAGCCAGATCTTAAAAACAAACGCCATCCCCCCACCCCTCCCTCCTTCCCGGGCTCGAGTCCCCTCACTCCCGATGTCTCTCCGTCCTCCCCCCTCAGCGGCGCAGGGGGACAGGGAATGGGGGTGCAGTCAGTTCACCAGAGATTGTCTCTGCCGCTCCTTCCTCCTCGGGCGGGGAGGGCTCCTCACATGCTTCCCCTGCTCCAGCGCAGGGTCCCTCCCATGGCAGACAGTCCCTCACGAATCCCTTCGACGGGAGTCCTTCCCGCACAGTGCAGCTTCTCAGGAAAGCACCGACCCAGCACGGGCTGCCCACAGAGTCATGGTCTGCTTCTGGAGCAGGCACCTCCCCTGGCGTGGGGTCCTCCACCGGCTGCAGGTCCCTCTCTGCTCCACCATGGTCCTTCACGGGCTGCAGGTCCATTTCTGCCTTGCCGTGGTCCATGGGCTGCTCCACCGCGATCCTCTGTGGGCTGCAGGGACACAGCCTGGCCTCTGCCCGGGCAGGGAGGCTGCAGGCGAATCTCTGCTCCAGCCACCTCCTCCCCCTCCTTCCTCACTGACTCCCGGTATCCACAGGTGTTTCTCTCACATCCCCCTCCTCCCTCTGCTGCAGGTCTCAACCACTGCTCCTTTGTCCCCTCCTTCAATACCTTATCACAGAGGCCAATCCGTCTCTAAATGTCCTGGCCTCAGCCTGACATCGAGCAGCTTCTGACAGGGGCCACAAGCGCATGTAGCCCCTGCCCCTGCTACCAAAGCCCCACCACACAGACCCAACACAAACCACCACTCTTTACATTCCCCTACCATTAGTGGATTTGCACCATCTTCTTTCAAAAGGGCTAGTTCCCCAGGTGTTATTTGTTTGGAATCGCCCGTTGCTGCAAGTTTAAGAAAGAAACATTAAGAAAGGTTTATTTACCAGCTCAGTAAGACAGAGGTAAAACGGGAGAGGCGGTGGGCCGCCAGGAAAGCTGTGGCCTTTGGAAGTACTGATGTTAGAGGCACCTGCAGTGGAGGAGAGCCCCCCACTGACGTGTAGGATAGTTGAGTGGGAAGCTAGCTGTGCCTGTGGCATCGGAGCCCCTCTACGATTGAGCAAACATATCAAAGGGCTGCATCAGATTCTGCAAAGCAGAACTACTTGAAGCAAATTCACTCTGCTCCTGCCACTCTGTTTTGATTGATATGAACAAGTCTTATCTTCAGAAATATGTGTAGCGAACATGAGTATTTCTATAATCACTTCAGATTGCATCTTAGAAAGAAAGACAATTTTGCCTCCTCTCTTGCCCCTCCTCCTCCTCTCCTGTTCCCTCCACCCTGGAAAAGTCTTATGCATGGTTAAAGCATATGCTAAATGTGGGAGGAAAAAAAGTACCTTCCAAATCTTCGTGTCTGACAGCAAAGCAGCTGAATATATCCCTCTTCTTTAAAGGTATGAATTAGAACTGAAGAACTACTACTCCAAACTTACATTGTGACAGATGTTTTTTGTGTGTGGTGGCTATGGTTGTCAGCAGCAGTTTGTTAAGTTCATAAGCATATTTGACATTGCAGACAAGGACCATTTTCTCTTAAAGAGAGGGAGATCCAGGAACAGAATTACTGTGCTGGCCACGCACAGCTATGCCTGTGTTTTCAGTTTGACTCATCTGATCTTGCAATCCCTATTCAACAGCACAGATCTTGCAGGCTCTGAAAGGCAGAGCTGCCCATTCAAGGGTGCAACCCCTTATCTCTATCGATCTCGGTACAGATACTCAACTCTTGGCCCAGATATAGTGGCAGTGCTAGGGGAACAGTTAGAGTACAAAGAAAAATTAATGCCCCAAGATATGNAGGCTCCGAAAGGCAGAGCTGCCCATTCAAGGGTGCAACCCCTTATCTCTATCGATCTCGGTACAGATACTCAACTCTTGGCCCAGATATAGTGGCAGTGCTAGGGGAACAGTTAGAGTACAAAGAAAAATTAATGCCCCAAGATATGCTGAATGTGACTGCGGTTATACATCAAATGAATCCCATCTTGCTTTTTTTGAACAGGTATTAGACTGATTTTTAGGAGAGCCAGCAAAGATTTTGGTTTTAAAAGCTGATTCACACAAAGAAAAAAACCTCTAAATATCAGGAGCTGGCTACAGAAGCTTTGGGGAGAACAAAACAAGAGATCAATAGCCACATGAGGATAGAAAAATGCAGCAGATTTTGATGAAGAAAAAAAATCCCCTAAAAGGATAACTGTATTTAAAAACAAAAAGAAATTAAGTAGGCAAAGAAATAAAGAGCACTGACTTTAGGTTAGAGCCAATTCACATAGGTTGACCAACCATAATCTATTGCCCTGCTACTGGTCTTTAAATAAAGGTCAGACAACATTGTACCAAAATCCACATGGGGATTATTTAAGGGCTTATTTAAGACAGTGGGTTGCCTGTGGGAGGCAGTGCTCCATGCTAATTTCACTGTATTTATAGTAGTGCTTAATTAGTTTATTATTGCATTTGGAATTACTCCTTTCTTAGAGACTTTAAAGTCATTTTGTACTGTTCAAAACTCTCTTCCATCCACATATCTCCCCAGAGCTGCAACAGAAACATAAATTTTTTAGTTCAAATTCTGTATCTTCAAATCTTTACATCTTACGAAAGTTCTCAGTCCTCACCAATAAGCTCCTATGCAAACGATCAATCAAAATATCACCCTCTGCTCCATTTGTCAATGCTTGTCTCCTGTCCCTATCATTGAAGCAGCATGCCATGAGCTCCATGCACTTGAGAACCTTGTCACTCCAAGATTGATGATGAAATCATGGCTGTTTACCCTTTGGCAAACTTAGTTATCATGCACAAGGTGACAAAAATATTTATCTAGAATGGTCTGCTGACCTTCTGTTCCCACAGAAGTCGGAGAATTGGAAAACATGTGTGGTAACATAGTCTGTATGGTTGCAGAGGCAACAGAAGTGTGTACAGCTTCTGAATGTAACCTACATAGACTGAAAAAAACTGGAGCAGGGGCAGCATTGCTGTATATTCTCCTTGTTTCCATCACACACAACGATGATTTAAATCAGGTATACAAGCTTGTGGACAGGTTCCTGGTGGTTCAGAAAGCATAGTGTCTCTTTGCTAAAATACCTCATCTCCTTACCCACCCAAGGCAGAAGCCAAAACCTGCCAAAATACAGTCCTGTATGTGACTTTAGTACCTCCAAAATAATTTTTTTTCCAATCCTGCAACTGTCCAAGACTTTGCATCTGGACCATTTAAAGCCTCTAGATGCAATAAGTGAGCGTGACGGCCCTGTGAAAGGCTTAAGTTGAAAATGTTGTAGTCCTTAGAGCAAGCAGCTTAAACTCAGTTCTTGTTGAGACCCAAAAGGCACCTGTGAGTGGCCAACATGCGTCTTTCAGAAACTTCCTGTTCTCATGTTTGTTAGATAGCCTTCACCTTGGCGCTCCCACCACCTAAGAGCACCCCATCCTTGGCACATGTCACCGTCAGCCAGCCCTGTGCTGCGGGTATCGAGCGGGTTGCAAGGCACTATTGAGCAGCCGTTGTCACTGACAATCTGACATGAGAAAAAATGGAGGGAAGAAGAAACATGGAGCTAGCTTCTGCCTGACTGTTTGCCATCCTGCTATCCCATTGTGGTGTCCAGCGTCAGGTTGTGTACAGGATTTGAGCTCACTGAATGAAGCGCGTTGTTCCAGACGGCTCATCTTTCTCTCGTGCCAATAAAGTTGTCACTCCTTGAGAGGCTTGCAAGTAGCAGGCTGAACTCTTCCTAAAGGTGCCAAAGATAAGCTTGTCTTCAAAAAAGTCTGTGGTACTAAGGAGGAGAAGGTATTTTTTAGGAGTGTTGGTGTGGAAAGTGAGCCTTGGTTTGTGGAGCAGAGAAGCAGATTGACCAGCACTCCATAATGGAGTTTCAAAGAGAGAGTGCTTTGACCTACTGAAAGAGTTAGATGCTTGGCTTAAGCCAGTGTATGTATGTATTATAGGGTCTAACCGGAACTGTCAAGACAAAAATTCTCTGGATCTGAACAATTCACTGTCCACTATCATTACTGGGAGTTTAAGCGTAGTTTTACACTGGGCGTGTTGAGTCCTTGTACTGCTCACTGCAATATAAATATATAAGGAGCACAGCAACATACAGACCTACGTTAGCATTGAAACTACTCTGAAAAGTGTCCTTTAAGGCAAAATTGATTTCATAATATGAGAGTACTGTAGGCAACATTTTCCACTGTTTTTTACAGAGAGTGTGCAAGTTGGTCTCTGTCTTTCACAAAATGGTATTTGATATGAACTATTATTAGCTGAAAAATATAATCTGTTCAGTGAAAAATGTTCATTTTCTGGTCCTAAATTGTTTCTGCTCCCTAAAAGCACCAATACCACAGTAATTCAGAACACAGGCTCTGCTAATGTTATGCTTGATGCACGTATTTATCAATCTGATAATTATCCTTAAAATAAGGGAGGGAAACAAAAAAGGCTGACTGAGAAAGAATTCTGATCAAATGCTAGAGGCAGACACTGTTCATGTCTGCTAGCACAGAGGTTTACAAGAAAAGAGAGAGATAAAATGCAATTTTACATTTTATTCAGTGTTTATTCAGCTCTTTTCCCCTAAGAATCATTATCAATATTCTGTAGTTATTTATGCTTCTATTTCTGATGGAGCTCGAGCTTGGTCAGCAAATCTTTTCTAGAATAAAGCATTCTTTTTTTTTTTTTGTATCTGCTCGCAGATGTTTTAGGATGAGATATTGATTATCCTGTAAATGGACAAGAAAGCAGTTGCTTTTGAACCAGAGGCTTGTTTTCCTCGTTACAGCTCTAAACCGCTTGCTGTTTTTTAAAACCTATTCAATCCCCTGGTTCTGTTTCATCAGCTTCCCTTCAGAGGGTTGGTTTGTTTCGGTTTTTTTGGCCTCTCCTCTCTCAAATCCTTGAGGCAGCAAAATTCCTGGGGTATTTCGCTATCCGTGCTGCATAGAGGTGAGAAAACTAAGGCGTGAGCGGGGGTGTGTGTGTTTCTATAAATGTTTTGAAAACTTAGTGACACAGTGATACTGCCACTCATTTATTATTGGTTATTCACTTTTGTGGTGGGTTGACCTTGGCTGGTCACCAGGTGCCCACCCAGCTGCTCTCTCATTCTCCCTTCTCAACAGATGGGCAAGAAAATAAAACAGGGTCAAAATACAGGGAGATCACTCGCCAACTACCATCATGGGCAAACCAGACTCGACTCGAGGAAAATGAATTTAATTTATTCCCAATTAAAAACAGAGCAGGAAAGTCAGAAACAAAGACAAAACTAAAACACTTCCCCCCACCCTTCTTCCTAGGCTCAATTTCGCTCCTTCACTCCCAACTCTTCTCCTGGAGGAGGCGGGGAGTGAGGAATGGGGAATGGGGGTTGTAGTCAGTCCATAACACTTTGTCTCTGCTGCTTCTTCCTCTTCACTCTGTTCCCCTGGCCCAGCACGGGGTCCTTCCCATGGGTTGCGGTTCTTCAAGAACTGCCCCAGCATGGGTGCCCCGTGCACCACAGCCCCTGCCACAAAACCTGCTCCTGTGAGGGCTCCTCTCCATGGGCCGCAGCTTCCTTCAGGGCACATTCACCTGCTCCAGCAGGGTCCTCCATGGGCTGCATGGGGACAGTCTGCTTCATCATGGTCTTCTCCAGGGACTGCAGGGTAATCTCTGCTCCGGCGCCTGGAGCATCTCCTCCCCCTCCTTCCTCTCTCACCTCGGTGTCTGTAAGGGCTGTTTCTCTCACGTTTTCTTACTCCTCTCTCACAGCTGCTGCACAGCGTTTTTTACCCTTTCTCAAATACGTTATATCACAGAGGCACCGCCAGCACCGCCGAGGGGCTCAGCTTTGGGCAGCAGCGGGTCTATTTTGGAGCCGTCTGGAACTGGCTCTGCCTGACAGGGGGGCAGCTCTGGGCCTCTGCTCACAGAGGCTGCCCCTGCAGCCCCTCCACTATCAAAACCTTGCCGCGTAAACCCAATACATTTTTTTTTGTTTTTCAAACTACAAAAGATTATTTAGCTTGGAATGTAGTGACCATCAAGGACACCTTTGAAAATCTTAGAAATCTGGTGTCTTGCCATTGGTACCAAAATACTGTGAGCTGAATCTTAAGAGAAGTAGCAGGCAGAGAACAAGAGCCAGTTCATGAGTGCCTTGTTTTCTTGTTAAACCAGGAAGGATTGGCCTCCTGAGTAAGTAATTCCTAAAGTATTACTTACTGAAGAGTTACAGCTTACTAAAGAATTACAGCTTACTAAAGATCCGTTTGTGCTGGATGCATTAGTTAAAACTGAAATTTCAGAAATATGAAAACCAAAGAAATCATAGGAGGCAGTGTCGTGGTTTAGGCCCAGATGGCAACAAAGCACCACCCGGCCGCTTGCTCACTCCTCCCTCCATGCCAGGATGAGGAGGCAATGTAAGGAAACCCGGTGGGTGAGACAAGGACAGGGAGGGTTCACACACCAGTTATGGTCACAGGCAAAACCAGACTCAGCTTGGGGAAAAAATTCAATTGAATCTGTTATCAATCAAAGCAGAGCAGGAAAAGGAGATACGAAAGCCCGTGGGGCTGACTTGGAGCTGGGGAGCTTCGAGCAGCTTCTTACAGGGGCCACTGGCCCATGTAGCCCCTTCCCTGCTACCAAAGCCCCACCACACAGACCCAACACAGACAGAGAAGTGAGGGCTGAAAAGTCGGAAGAGTAAATAGGTGTCAGAAGTGAATGGAGGTATCCTGTTTATTTGTGCCTTACAAGAAGGTCTGAGCGGCCACAGAGCACATACGAGGCAGCGATAAATTTCTGAAGTTTCTGAACTAGAAAGTTCATCATGAGAATACTCTTATTTCATTTTTACAGTCGAATATTTTTGTCTCTCAAGCACTGCAAACTTTTGCAATAGACACTCATATTTTTAAGTGAAAATGTGTGAATGATAAAAATCTTAGCACTTTCAGGCTGAAGGGCAATTTGGAGGGTAAGCATTGCTTTTAGCAGAAAAAACGTTTGAACTAGGAAAATACTTAATATCCAGGAGCTGGTGCTATAATAACCCACAAGTGTTGTAACACGGTATAACATACCACCTAAGTCTTGTGTCACCATCATTCTCTTACATGCATGATCATGGGCTCGACTTTTGCCTCACAGTAATGAGCATGAATATCAAGGTCTGTGAACTTACGCTCGTGTAAAAACTGTGTGGCTAGAGGTCGTCATTTAGAAAAGTGATGAATGGAATCACAATAATCTTTAAAAGTATTCTTGAAGGGAGCTTGAGGCATAGCATCTCCTAGAGTCAGCACTTCCTAAAACGACACCGTAAATGAATGCATGACAAAAGCATTTCGTATCACCTACATTAAAGAAAAAGTATTTTGCATCTTCTCACCCCTTCCGTGAGCTAGACTAGTAGTTTTATATCGCAATATCCTACTGCATACTTCCAGTCACTGAGAATAAAGCACATTCCGACTCACCCGTTGAAATAAAGCATCTCACCAGCGTGCGGCATGGAGAGCTGCTTGCTCTCCTGGCAAGTGCTATCTAAGAGGTAGCACCCTGCCTTCCTACATGCCCATTAGTATGAGTAGATTTACACCTCCTCCCTTTCCTTTTCTTTGTTTACAGTGGGGCTGTAACCGACCCCTATCACTTCACACCTCCTTTCCCTTCCCCCAAGCGGCCGGCCAGCTTCCAGGCTATGGTAGGATCACGTCTCCCCGCCAGGCTGACACTCATGCATCAAATTCTTTGACAGAACACTTCATACACACAGCTGTTGGAAGAATTTGAAGAATTTGACCAGCCACAAACGATTGGTTTGGTTAAGCATTTAAGCTGGGCATTATGGTCCACTAACATGCTGCTTGGGAGCTTTGGGGCTGTTCCATGCCCAGTGCAAGCCAAAGGAAAAAAAAAAAAGGATTCACATTCATTTTTCTTTTGTTTCTTGAGGTATATTCCAGGCTGAGTTGTCAGTGTAAGCAAATACCTCTTAGTGAATGTAATGCAGTGCAGCAGGGATTGCTCTTTCAGCTAAAGAAGAAGAGCTGTCAGGTGAAAATTCTGTTTTGCCCAGAGTGTTTCGAAAGTCTGGAAAGCGCTTTTTGTGTATTGGGGTGCCCATGAGAGTCTGGAGGGGCAGTCCACCTTGGGAATGCTGACTCTGTGGGTACCCATTATTCTGGGGCTGGACTCGGTTACCGTGACAGCCCTTCTATATGCCACATCACTAAAACCACACACTCAGAACTACTAATTGATTGATACCGGCAAATATTAAGCAAGTGAAATAAGTCAGCTAAATTATCAGCTAGTGTAAATTAGCCTAGCCCAAATGGTTTCCGTAGTTATGCAAAACTGAATCAAGAGATAGGGGAATCTGACCCAATGTAAGAAATACTACATAGTAGAATATATTACGTGTGTGTGTGTTCACATCCATATAACCAGAATACCGTCACAGCATTCTGTTCTAATCTTTTTTAAACTCAACCTCAAAATTGACTGAGTTGATAAAATTTTGAGGTTATCAGGTTTTATTAAAAAAAGAAAACACATCAGGGAAAAGCTTGTAATTGATGCATGAAACTGTATCTCAGCAATGTTGTTTCCTAATTACGTCCAGAAGTCCATGGGGCTTCTATTCAGAGCTGAACTGGAACAGATCTGAGGCTGGGTGACACCGACATGCCTCTGACAAGATGAGCCATTCAGAGGCAGTGCCATTAAGAAGAATGTGCCATTTTCTGACACAACTGAGTACTTTGCCTACCAAAAGACAGGAAAAATAGTGTTTTACCTAGAACTTTTCTCATTTCTCTCAGAACTCCAATAAAAACCCTCATGATTCCTCCCAGGTACCGAATTATTCTCGCTTTTAAAACCTTCCTTTTCCCTTTAGCTTTAGATGATTGACTTTCCCTGTAAACTGCTTTGTAATACTCTGTATGGAGGACAGTATATAAAAATAAATTGCATTGAGTTTGATCCAAACATCATTTGACTCAAAATTACACCGAGGTTTTGGGCTGGGTTTTTTTCCCCCTCCCCACTTCCAGCTCTCACTGGCACGCCAAATCACTTCTATTTGCTATCATAAAGGCTAAATAAAAGGGCAAACAACTCATTGCTGTTACAATAAAATTCATGTTGTTATTTCAAAATGTAGTTCTCCCTTTGTCAGCCCCCACCCCCATATACTCACTCCTACACAGTGCCACTTGGATCACTGATGTGTTTGTGTATTACAGAGTCTGCAGAAATTATGGGATTGGGTTATACCTCTTTTGGTAAACCTGATCACTGGAGAAAGGGTGAGTTCGTTGGAAAATTAGCATTTATTTACAACACTGACCACAGTGACAAGATGTAGCTTCTTGCTATTGTACTGAGGTTATTACCTTCCTTGTAGTAAATCTCAGGACACCCAATTAAAGTTAATTCGCAGCTTGGAACAAGCAGCCTGTAAAGTTTGCTGGGGAGAGCTGCCATATTGTCATTTGAAGTACTTTATACTAAACAGTGCAAAACAGTGACAAAACATCTAATTATCTGATTGTGCTGCAAGAATAGTTTCTTACATGTACTGAATTTTGCACAGCATCAACGAATACAGACTGTGTTCATCACTGACTTACATAAAAAAAAAGAAAATAAGGTAGAACAATGGGTTTCAGCTACTATTGTTGCCAAACAACAGAGATATTTTTGCTAGCACTTTGAAATAACAAATCTTTCCAGCAAAGTGGGAATTCTGGGGATGTCCAGCTCAGGAACAGAATGTTCTGTTTCAGTTCTGACTCTGCATGAGGTCTGTGGTGGCCAGAGACTGGCCGTCTGCATGGGCAACACCAGCTGTTTGGCAGAAGTGACGCCTGTTGGAGTAAAAAGATTTTCTATGAGATGGTAAAGGAAAAAAATTATTTCACATTAGCCTGCCCCTGGCACTGTGGAGCCAATACACGAATTTGTGTGTGGTGTGAACGAGGGTGGGGATTAGCAGCTGCATCATGAGAAGGGCTTGTGCATTTGCTCTTATCAAATGGAGAGAACCCATCGTAACCATCCAGGAGTCGTAGTGGAAGCTCAGACCCAGACAGTTAAAGAAAAAGGACACATTTCAGTTTTGTGCCCAAGTTTATCCCACAGCTGCTCATTTGTCTGAGCAATACAGCCATCAACAAAGGCAGAAGAGCATCGGCAAGGAAGCTGCAGTGTTTTCCCATCAGCTTTTCTTTTCTGCTGATCAGGCTTCCTATGGCTGGCCTGCCAGCCGATTGCACAGACAATACATCTGGTACTCCATATGCAACGCTAAACGTGGGAAAGGTTTAGTTTTCTCTAATTTCTTTTACTACAGTTTGGGGCAAGCCAGAGGGAGCATATCTTACGGATATCTTATGACAATAACAATTTCTGTGGAGGCAGTTTTTTACTGTGCCACTACTGCACTGTATCTCACATCAGCCATAACGTAGTCCTGCTTCTTTGTAGTCCCAACTGTCACGCCATTAAACATAAATCGTGGCCTCAAGGGACCCTCTTTTCCAGAAAGAAGAAGCAATTTAGCCTCTGTAACTTATCAGTCTCCAGCTTGTCCTGAAAGGGCTGTCAATTGTGCTGAATTATGTATAAAATCAATGCGAGGTGCTGTCTGCCAGAGATGGGTTGACATTAGCAATTTCATTTTCACTGAGGGGGGTCACAAGTCCCAAGTCTTCATGACCTCAGAATAAGTGTCCATTCCTTCCCTACTTCTCTAGTTCCAAAATTATACCCATTTCATCGCATTTTTAGAATTAAGGTTTCGCAACAAGATGATGCCATCATGAAACACCTCCTTAATTGTCTGGAATGTGCAAATTTATATACTGTTGTCAGTGGGGTACTTTTATAATCTGCCCTTTTCTACTCTAGTTTTATTATACTCTTAATTAAATGGACATTTGCAAATATGTCTTTTTGTGGAGGATTCCACACAGTGTTATATTAAAGTAACAAAAAAGAGCACTCTTAAGACTTGCAAGGATTTTCAATGGCAGAGAAAAACCTCCCCTGTGGCAAGATGCGCAAATATGCATAAGTATGGCATATTCATGTCAGTTGGGACAACAAGTAAGTTTGCGATGGTCTTCAGGGAAGCCTGATGTTTTATTTGACACTGATTATGATTCCTGTCCTTGTAAAATCACCATCGCTGTACACGTGTATTGAATGAACAGGGAATGTGGCCCACAGACCTACAATAAATATGCATGCAGCACATAGCTCATGACCCAGCACTTCACTATATGCTTTTTTACTGCCGTATGTATGACTGGAGCAGTGTTGAAATCTGATTTCAGGGAGTGATCTTTTCCCTCTCCTCTAGAATGGCAGCTGATCTGATATTCCTGTGGCAGCTCCTAAAGGTCGGAGTGTCTAGTGGTGTTTGAGACCATCAACCAACAAAATTCCCATCAAAATTCTCTTCCCACTATTCAGTTTTGAAATAGATTTATGTAAAAGCTCATTTAAATAGGGTCACTTGTCATCACAGCATGGTCCAGAGTTCAACAAACATTGCGCCTTAGTAAACACAATGAGTTGTAATAAACAAAAAGCCACTAAAGGACATTTTTCAAAAAGAAGTCAACTGACAAGCCGTAACAACTTGCAACTGTTATGCGAGTCTCTATTTTCTGAAACAAATGTATTCATGCTTACATTACTGGTTATTCAAGTTTGTTTATCTTCACATGCTATCATATATGGCTGCAGGAATACTGCAGACGTAAATGTTTTCTCTGAGCTGAATGCTGCTTTGAGGGCATCCACAATGGGAGCATCTCCATTGACTCAGGAGCATTGTATCTGAACCCATTTCTGAAAGGCTGTATGCTGCCACTCTTTACTTACGTTCTGTAATTCATTGCTCCAGTAGACATATGTTGACACTACAGAGCTTCAAAGCGGCAAAATCCTTCCTGAGAACTTGACCTGATGGACTGATATTCAGCGAAGGATTGCCTTCCAGCCTGTGAAGGACAAGCCTGAAGGCTTGTGCTTGAAATGTTTCTTTGTGGTCCTTGTCCCATATGAAAACTTTATCGTTATTTGAGTCTTGCCTTCAAAGAGGCAAGAGTCTGCAGGCTGAGTGGGAACGTCCAGAAAACAATGTATTTTGTGAATAAATGCAAAGGATTTGCAATCTGTTTCGTTCAGAGTAAAGTCTAGAGCTTCCAGAGATTTTCATGGCAAAACTCAAGAGACTGTTTTCAAAATAATGGTTAGGGCATTCACGCAGCAGATAAAACACCAAGGCACAACTCCCTGTTCCTGAGCATGGACTGGAACTTTTTATACCCCAAACAGTAGTTTAGGCTTTAAACTCTTTTCTCAGGAACAGCAAATATTTAATTAGTCATACCAACAGGGAACAACAGGAAACATCAAAGCAACTAACTCAGAGTTAAAGCTTGGACTTAAACGCTCTGCAGTCAGATCATTCGGGCTCTAGTCAGTATGAATTCTTGCCACACAAAAAATGGGAACATCAAAATACTCGTCAATAGCCCGGAATTCTTCTGTTACGAGACATGACAGCAGAGCAGGTCTTTGAAGTTGCCTCTCCCAATCCATGAGGAGTTTTTAAGGGTTGGGTTTTTTTTTTTTTGGTTATTTTTCTTGGTTGCCTTCATTCTGCCCAAATGAAGAAAAATCAGTTCTCAGAAAGATAGGGCACTGAATATTGCTTCCTGACTAGGTCAGGCTAAAAGATTAATTTTTGTATGTTTCTCAGTTTATCTTAAAATAACCTTGCTCAGCAAACTGCTCTTTATTAACTTCAAGTCAAAACATACCAGTAATGATTCTACATTTTTAGTGTAATTCCCTCTAATCATCCTAGCACAAAAACTCTGCTTGTTTTTATATCTGCTTTATACAATGCCACCAGTAATGAATGTTCTGGAATTGGAACATAATTTTGATTATCTGGCCATTACTTTTGATTTATGGAGCACAGAGACAGCTGGGTTTTTATAAGCTCGCCCTGCAGTACTGCAGATAACAAATGTAATGTAATAATCAAACTTCTGTAACATGGAACACAGAAGGGGTGGGCCCACAGATCTGTCTATCTGTATATACCCATACCACATCAACAAATTTTATCTTCAGAAGCAGGAGTAGAAAAGTAATTTGCACAATGCTATTATTCATTACTCATAACCAGAGCAAAATATGTTGCTTTCAGAACCAGTATTTAGGCTCCTTGGGAGGGGGTGGATCACCTGAAGGCGGTTTCATGAAATTACATAAATGCGTACCACCATGAGGTTTACAAATGCATTAGTGTTAAAAAAAGAAAAAAAGCATCTCTGAAGAAGTGTATTTTAAGAAATAGTAATAAATATAAGCCATTGCGAACAATGCAAAATCTAATTTTTTTTTTCTGGGTGCCACACAGGAAAATATGAAGTCAACAAGAATGTTCCCCGGTGGAAGGAAAAAAAAAATTTGCCGCTTCAAAGAAGAAAAGGTTGACCATTTAGTTCAGTTACAGGAGATTGATCGAAGCTCTGGAAACAACAGCAAAAGAGCTGGTTACACGAACTGAAAATGGGGAAGGGGAAACCAGAAATGTTCTCTCAGGCTTTCCAAGAGAATTAGGAAAGTAGAATGTGTTAATGCAAACCAAAAAGGTTTCAAAAATATGTATTAGGAGTCGGAAATGCAGCAAGCAGCAACAGTAATTCATAAACCAGACAGCATTCCCTTCATTAATAAGAGACAAAGGGTCCTAAATGCTAAAAATCAGTCTCTCACAAGATGGGAGGAGGAGGAGAAGAAAGATGGAAACAATGAGAAAATAAGGACTACCTTGTCCAGGTAGTGGCTGGTCGTAAAGGTGATAAGGCAACGGTGGGAAGGAATGAGGTGAGATGTGTGGGTGCCCACAAGCTCCAGGTTTTGCGCTCCAGGGATCATATGCAAGTGGCTTTTGTGTGCTCAGGGAAGAGGGGCAAGAGAGCTGAGACTACGCTTAAATCCTCTGAGAGCCAACAGTTCATTACACACACATAGATGCATTCTGTACAGCCACAGATACATAGTGAGCAGTTCGGAGGGCAGCTGCCCACCACCTCACCCTGACTGATCTTTCCAAAGAGCTCTATGGGGGTTGCAACTTCACGTTGTCACGTTAGCGTATGCCCTTCTGTGACAGAAAAATCAAAAGAGCATATAAACATGAAATCTGATTATAAGTAGTGACTGTATCACTGGCAATTGCAGCATTTTTAGGTGTCCTAGAAAACACCAGAGGTTGCATGGGAAAAATTACTCTTTGGGACACTAGACTGGGAAGAGAAGTCTTCCCAGCTATTGCTATGTTGAGAACCCAACCTCAAGCCTACAGCAAAACAACTAAACCAAAATGAGACTGAGACCTTGATTCTTTGAGGCAGTAAAATGAAGAATATGTTGAGTCTGATTTGAGATTTGGCACTGTTCAACTATCTAAGTGAATTGAAGGGGAAAACGGGGAAAGCTCGGTTGTGGAATGTACCCCACCCGGCAGGAAAGGCTGCAGCATTACAGCAGCAGCTCCAGAGAAGAGGCATCTCCAAGTGATCCATTATACCAAAAAACAGCTGTTTGGCCAGTACAGAAGCAGCATGTTGTCTGGAGAGTGCCTCGCATTGATCGATCAAAGGGTCCCTAACAAACGGGATGCTCTTTCCCCATCCGTATGATGGAAGGCACCTTGAGTGCCTGTGGGAAGTGCTTAGCCTCTTTTCCAAGGTCATTCTTCTCCTCTTCTATTTCCCAGCTGGGCTTTGTTGCTAAGGGGAAGATTTCTCATTATTCCCAAACATTCTTTATTATTCTTGTGACATATATTAAGTAAAGGGCAACTATCCTATGTTTTAGAAAAACTCCGAGGAAAGATCATTGCCTACAGTAAAATAGGAGCTCATGTAAAGAAATGTAAAGGAAATGAAAAAACTAAGGATATCATACAAGTCTGGATCATCCCTGGATGAATGAGGAAAACTGTGTATAAAATATACCATTGTGGATTAGGTATTAAGGCATTTGAGCGACTTTTCTGCACTTTATTTGAATAATTAATACTGACTGAGGTAAAAGCAGAGACTTTGCTTTCACATTCCTGATCCAGACAGGTAAATCTGCCAACACCATGCTACTCCTGCTACAAGGAAGGCTCCTTCGCAAGGTGGGAGTAGTTGTATAAGGTAAGAATTGGCAGTGGCTTACCCGAGACATCTTGAATGACTACAGACAGGTCTGAGAGACTCTTTTGGGGATGTGCGTCCCACCATCTGACAGAAGACGTTTTCTGTTGTTTGTCAAGGTGAACAGGACCACAGCAGAGTACATGTAAATACTCTTCAGGGTAAGGAATTTGGTAGGGTTCCAGAAATAATACGTACCAAGAAACAGAACTACCAAGAAGCAGATTTTATGTGGCTTTTACCACCAGGTAACTGACTTTGCTACTTTGGCACCAGAGGAAAAAAAGTGGCTATTTCAAATATTTTTGTTCACAACCGAGAAATCTCTTCTGCCTGCAAACCAGTGCAATACACACACAAACATCTCCATTTAAAATTTACATGGATTTGTAAACATCTGATGAAGCAGAGCCAAACAAGACAGACTAACTTGGAGTAAGGGGAAGAAGTTAGTGCTCATTGTCTGCCCCATGAAACTGATTTATGTTGGGTTTTTGTATTCAGAAAGATCACAGTGAGCTTCATAGCCAGCTTGTAACAGTGCTACAGCCCAGCCGAGAGCACATCACCACCAGTAAAATCAGCAGGCGAGAACTCAAAACACCACTTGGTTCAGCTGCTTGGAGGGAATACGGTTTAGACTGTTGTGGGATGAGTATTACCATCCTTCACCAATACTTTGCAATCCCAGAGGAAACACAGGAAGCTAGATCCACCCACGTGTAAGACCCTGTGTATCCATTAGGATGCTTATTACCCAAAACCACCCTTCTCCTCCTCATCTGTTTCACTCCTGAAGTTCAGAAGGATATCGGCTATGAAGTACTATCATGGAGAGGAAATACAAATTGCAGAGAGGCGGAGATGGGAAAGTTCCTAGGGCCGTATTTCTTGCCAGTGACTTCCCTTGGATAGAGTGTCTACAAGGCAGAGGTAATATATATCACTGCCAAATCCCATTTCCAAAACAGGCTGCCAGAATATCCCAAGACAACTGTAGGGTCTAAAGGTCAGCTGTCCTCTTCCTCTCAGTGCAGTCCTCTGATGGGGATTTAAGCATATATCATGAGTACAAAACCTGCTTGCACATTTCTAGAATATGAACCAACCTGAAGCTTGATGAAAGAGGATCAGTTCAAACATCTTTTTTTCTTGTAAAAGCATCTGAGATGCATAAAAATGATTTACCCTTTGTTCTGTTCGGTAGACCTAATGCTGACCTAACACTAGGTTTGAGAGCCGTTGCTACAATTTCAAAGCAGCTGTAGATAGAGCTGGAAGATTGTTTGATCAAGATAAAGCTCTTATAGCTGTCCGAAAGAGCTGAGTGCTCATAAAAGATGACCTCTGCTCCATTCTAACAAAAAAAGTGCTACAGCCAAAACTGGAAATCTTTCACATATCCTTCCCCCTCTCCATATCTTTTAGCACTAAATGTCAATTACATAAAATTCATCTAGCATTTCCACTATGTTCGTTCCAAATAACAGTAATAGAATTACTATGCTTAAAATACTTTTTTTGCAAAAATTACAGAAGACAGAGAATCAACATGCTAAAAGTAGCCTTTTGCTTATTTAACATGCATTTACAGTTTAAATCCTGCCCTTTGTAAGAGTTTTCCCTACTTAACTACACACAGCCAGATTTTCATTTTTATGTCCCACTCTACATCTTTTTTTGCCACACTGCTAATTGACATGGAAATAGCTTAAAGAAGGTCATTGATAGTTTTGACACATTACTGAAAAACCAAGGCTTTATTACAGCATCGAGCTATAGTTAAGAATGCATGAGATCAGTAACAGCCAGGTACGCAGACATTCAAATGCTGTATCCCAGTCTGGGAGGATTGCTACCACCCCTCAGCTTTCACATGCATCATCAGGAACAAGAGGAAGGAAGGAGACATGCCCATGAAAAGCACAGTGAAGAGGAGATGCCTCACATACAGCATTTAACGTTCCCCAACTCAGATTTCGGGATTTACCTCTGGAAGTCACAGTCAAATTATGTAAATTACGTGCTGACAAAGCTCTGAAGCGGCACCATGCTGAAGAGCATCACCCACAGACTAACTCCCTGCCCACGAAGCCTTCCCAGCGCAGAGGGCTGCCACGCCAGTCCCGGGGCCTGGATCCCCTCCCGCTGCTCCAATTCCCTCAACAGACTGCGGAAATGTCGCGTTTCTGCTGAGTCTGAGCTCCACACTATTCACAATTAGGTCCTTAATGAGTGTGAATGCAGACATCAAACCTGAGCAGATTGTTGCAAGTGAAAGAAGGCAGAACTGCTGTACCTACTATGTTTGCTTTGTTTGCAAATAAATCATTGTAACAGGTTAGAAACGTGTTCAGTAATGACTGACCTCCTAATGGGACCGTCTTTGATAAAGCTCGGTGACTGTGAGCACCTCCTTGAAGGACACGATCTGACGTGCACTGAAGTTAACAGGGGCTTGTCTTTGTTTCAGCGCAAGAAAGTCCAGGCGGCAGATGACTGCCAGGATCTGCAATTTATTTTACTTATGCAACCCGCAGCGTAATCACACGATCATTAAACTGTCAGTCCAGAATGAGCCAAAAATGATGCAAGCTCTGTTATTTAGATAATGTACATGAAACCAAAGAGCTAGCCATCGACGCGGAATTAAAAATTTTGAATTCCCAGAAATGGCACAGATCACTTTGCTTTCACCAGGGCACTTGCCTTCCAAGTTTGTGTCAAATTCTACATGCAGCTCATTTTCAGTCCAGCAGTATCGAATGCTAAAGAAGCACACGTAGCTTCTCACAAAACTCAAACGCACTTTTGCCTCCTTTTTATTTACTATAGTCAGGGCTGCCCAGGTAGGACAAAAAAATGCCAAACCAAGCACCAGATCCAAAATTAGCATTTTATTCAGAACGTTGGGGTCAGAGGTGTATCATTCGTATTCTGGTACACAATACAGAGGCAAAGCTGTTCTCAGAAGTCTCTCCAGTTTGAAAGCTCCTTCCCCCTTCCCTCCCTGTCCCCAAAACATACCGTATATTTACTCGTGCCACCAGTATTAGGCCAACTCCCCTCCCCCTCTTTTTTTTTTTTTTTTGGTACAAATTATGTAAAACTTTTGTGCTAAGAACTTTTCTCCCTCCCCAAACAAAAAAATAATAAAAATAAAAATAAAAAAAATATTGAGTATTCTAACTACAGTTCAACAATTGAATCAATGTCACTTGTTTGCAACCTGTTTTGTAAATATTTATCCATAACGAAAGATATAAACATGCAAAAACCTGAATCCATAGTCCAAATAATACATACACGTGTTCTGAAGTTTCTGCACTTCTCCACAGACTATGCCAATAAAACATTATGTACACATACCATTTTTTACAGTGAAGTGGGAAAAAAAATACTAGAAATTAAAAAAGAAAAAAAGAGAAGTGTACATGGATTAAGACCAAAATGTGTCTAACATTCTAGCATAAGGAAAAAAAAAATCAATTCTGCTACAAACTGGTGATATGAAAACTCCCTTTATTTGCAACCAGCTGCATAAGTTTTAGAATTTTAGTGAAAAAAATCCCCTAACATCTAAAACTAGAAGTAATGTACATTGTTCCACCTCATGGTCTTCTTTCCCAGATAATAAAATTGTTCCATGAGGATTTTTTTTGTTTCTTTTTAATTTCCTTATTTTAATAAAAGCAATGCGATGTAACAAAAGCATGTTGAAGCATATTGTGTTTCACCTTACTCCTCCTCACCCCAACATATTTTGTCTCTTTAATGCATCATTTCATAAATCAGTACCATTAAAGCCTTAAACATAAAACTAATTCTGATCTGAAAAAGGTACAAAAAGGCACATAAAATCCCAGTGCTTCTGTACTGTAAAATTCAAGTGTAACTGAGCTCAACATTTTTTTCCAAACAGCATTGGATCACTGATATTCCACGGAGCCCAAATTGGTTTGCAGCCTAAGCCAAAGCCTTCAGCAAGCACTTGTGCTAGTAGACTACAAAGTTAAAGCCTAGCTTCTGTATGCTTTTGGGGAATATCAGTTGAAATGTTTGTACGTGTCCAAAAACAAAGTTCATTTTGAAGTTCAGTCATCACCTCCACCGTACATATCAGCAAGTTTCTTGAAACGCGGGCCCCAGTCATTTAGGTAGTCATAGTCTTGCTCACCACCACTACTTGAGGAGTTAAGAGAGCTCAAGGATCCAGCAGTGGAGCCACTTCCTTCATAGTCAAAGACTAAGAGGGAGTCATACGGTGGGGCTGTAGGGTCATTGTCGGCTGCTTTAAGTCCCTGCAAGAAGGAGAGGGAGAAAAAAAAAAGATAAAGTTCTGTATCTGAGAGAGAGGAAAAACCTAACTGGAGTATCGCAGCACAGTCATCTATCAGTCACCACTTGAGAAAATCCAAGTTCTTGTTGTCCTGCAATCCAATTCAAAGCAGGATTCATGTTTTTCTAACTCCAGCAAGAACTTATTTCAATTCCTTTTAGAACGGCCAGATTTCCAGCATTACAGCACCGGACATTTTGAATGCAGCTGCAAATACAGCTCTAAGAAAACCTTAGAAGAACATCATGGCACCAGTACCGATGCTAATAAATACAGTTTCAGAGCTACACAGCTCACAGCCTGCGGCATGAGCAACATGGGACTGCTTAAACAGACAGATGGGGAAGGAGAAATAGGCATGTTTGCAAAGGTTCACTTTAACGGCCTTCTCACATGGCCAATAACACATCCACTGACACTGCTGGCCTGCAGTCTATCTGCATGTGCCAAAAGCCAAATTTAGTTAGTCCTGTAAAATTCACATACCCCTGTAGGCTGCTGTGAGGAAAAAGATACAGTATGTCGGCTTAAGCCTTATGTGCTTTGCCATAACCACTCTTAAGATTCCACCTGCTCTTCAGAAAACACACACACACACACTGACATGAAAGCTAAATACAAGATTATAACCGTTTCTGTTTCCTCATTTCAAAGTATTCAAGTTATCAACATGCAAATATTGGGTCTTCAGTAATTTTAAACTGCTACTCTCTAGAGCTGAATAACCCTAACTAAAACCAACTCAAATTAAACAAGAGGTAAGTAGGGAAAGAACCACGCTTCTTCCAGAGAAAAGTCTCTTCCCTCTCTATTTCTGTACAGAGGTCCAAACCTAAACAGTAAGCTTAATTCTAGAATATGAGATGAATGCTCTGTGCTTATCCTGGGAAGACTTACAAATTGAATATAAAAGGCCAAAGTTAAAAAAAGTGCTCTTGTGTTTTGGGTTTTTCAACCTCACAGTTTCTTCCATGGGATTAATAAAACTTTTTCAAGACCTTCCACTTTGAATAGGATCTACTCTAGCAGCTACTGACAAGGGATAATGTATCTTCCAGAATTCTATTCCAGAGGCTGAGCTAAGATTTTAAATTGCTTACTGTTACTTTTAACCAGTGCTATTTATGCTGTTTTTATTTTTAGTTTTTAATGTTTATTTATTTAAAGGACGGCTTTACTATAGTCCTAATTATTTGAAGGATTGAGTGCGCCTCCTCCAAATTATTTAACGTTTCTGTTTTTAGAAAAGTATGTTTTACTTTAATTGTGTTTAGTCTAAATGTGACATAATGGAAATGGATGTTGATTTTTCTTCTAGAAATATGTATAAAGCTAAATCCATTAATTAAAGCATCTGGCACTGGATAGAAGAGAATCCTGGTTGTTTATTGCCCATCTTAAACCATTCAGAAGTGAGTAAAATGTACCTAAAATAATTTTGCAAATCAGTAGTGGAGAGGCCCAGCGTATTTAACAAACGAATGACCTCTAATCAAGAACACATTTTGGACTTAAAATGATTGTTTCATGTAGTACAATGACATCAAGCAGGTTATTAATAGCCTGCATTAGAAGTGCAATTTTAAATTATCTGATAAGAACAATTGGTGATGCTTGTTATCTTTCTCTTTGGAGTGTTCCATCCCGATGGCCACAATAAGGACAAAAGGTTTGAGATTCCGAGAGGCAACAGCAAGTGTTGGAAGACTTCCCTTAGCCAGCTTCGAAGCTGGAAATAGTGGTGAGGCCTTCACTCTACTTCTGCTGTTCAAGCAGAAAAGCAAATTTCTTAGGCAGTAACTTTCCTTAACGCTGCTCAGAAAGAGACACCCATGCTTTTCGAATACCAGCAACAGAGAAGAATAAGTATCACTTGAGCTTAAGGAGTGCTGAGGTATGAATCCCAGGTATCAAAGTGTAAAAGTCATTTAGAAAGCCGTCTTGGAGAAGGAGTGCCATTTCCCTGCAGTCCTGCCTAGTAACAGCCAGCCAACCATGGGATACTATTAAAAATCAGTGAACAAAAGATTTTCCTACACCACTGCAGAAGTTCTGGTACCTATCAGCCATCAACGGCAAGGTGGCTAGCAGCCTCTTTCCATCTTTTTTCCGAAGAAGTTGGATTTTTTTTTGCAACTTGCTGCTGGTACCATGGTAGAATTTAAAAACAAAACTGTTTTTGAACTACTGACTTACAAGATAGCATCTCAGTAACAATTCACTGTTTCAAAGGCTGTGTTTACTGCGTAATCATTTTCATTCAGAGAACGTACCTATGGGCCGTGTTACAGAGATACTGATTCAACTGAACAGCCCAAGTTACCTTGACATTTGCACCTACCTTCTGGTTTAAAATTCCTCAGACTCATAGTATAATGACTAAACTTAGTCTTCAACTCTCCAAATGACAACCAAGTTTTCTGCTATATTTATGTGGCAGGTTACATACGAAAATGACAAAGAAATATAGCTTTTTTTTTTTTTCATTTTCCCTCTGATAAGCATTTTCACTGAACCTACCCAGTGCACGGCTCCACTTTGCTGTTGGGTTCTACAGCATGTCCAAGCTGGAGTTACAGGGTGTCAGCTTTGGCAGTGAACTTGGCTTATGAAGCTCCCTTCGGTTTCAGTATCGCCACCTTTTTGGCTTACTATGCCATCCCTTTCAGTGGGTGGTGCCACAACCTGCTGTATTGGCACCACTGAAAAGGCAACAAACAGCTGCCAAGAACTGCTTCAACTGATTTTGCTGTCATGGTATTGTCAATTGCTTCTGAAGAGATCTCAGTTTTTCCCAGATGTGCTCAAGAGCAGCAAAGTTGTTATAGTTATTTGCTTTACAGTTTCCTAATCTGAAAACCCAAAGTTGATACTAGACAGACAATCTTATTCAACAACAGAATTTCTGGGGCACATACTCAGGACAAGTTGGTCCTGCTGGGAGATAGCGAACTGAGTCACATTTCCTTGCATGCACTATACTACCAATGCACAACAAGCAGTCACAGAAGAGCCATGGCAATACAAAAGTCAGCTTGAGACCTAAGACAGACCGAGTCGCAATCTCACTTTTTTCCTCTTTCTCTTTCATGTACGTCGTGGCAACTTTCACTAAGGAGGAGGTAAGGGGCAGAAGAGGAGACACTACAGTGCCTTGACCGAGGAACAACTGTAACCTTAAGTTATACTTTCCTTAGTATGTGTAGCGTTCTAAATTTGTCTCAAGTCAAGGCAAAGCAAAACCCTCAAAATCTTGAACTAACATGAAACATTAATGAAAATAAAAGCATTAGGTTTTTGTAATCTTAATACTTCATCAGATTCAGCAGATTTTTTTTATGAGAAGGAAAAGAAAAACAGAGTCCTACAGGGAAATATGAAAAATTCTTTAAAACTAGAACCCTTTTTTTACTTGACAAGAGAAAAGAGAAAACATTGAGGGACCCTATTCTGCTTGGAGGTGGACTGTATCGATAATCATTTAATAAGAATGAATTGAGGGTCCTCCATGTCCTCACAGGATGAGACCTTTAGTTTGTAATTTAAATTTAATTTACCTCAGGCTATGTCCTCTATTGATCAGAAATATATTCTTCGCCACAAACTCTCCACCACAATATAATTTAAGTTTTCTAGGGAAAGTATAGGTGGTTCCTGAAAACAGGATTAACAAAGCTACTTCAAACAGGCCTAATTGATACTGTCCTGCAAATCCTGACTATTCTAATTGTTAATTATGCTCCACACTCTGCAGGTTATGTTTTAAAAGGCTCAGAGTGGAAAATAAGGTCTACAGAGGATTCTTAATAACATGACTTAGTTCACTGACTTGTCTGCACACTGGACTGGAAGGAGGGTTTTCCCTTCTCTCCTTAAATTAGAGATTCATCTATCCATTGAAACAGACAAAACAAGAAAGTCCCCGAGGTCATGTAGCTTATGTCTGCAAAACATATTTTGATTATAAGGCACCTTGAGAACCTTCTTATTTTAGAAGGTTCATAGCTCTGTACGTGTTAGCTTAACTTTCTAAGCGTTATAAAAGTATTTGAAGGTTTTATCATACTTGCAACTTGTTTTTCAACTGAGAAGTAATTAGAACACTACAAAATACTCATACTGATGTATATCTCATTGAGTTAAGTAGGCTTAATATGACTGATGACAGCTGGAAAATAATATACCAGAAGAAACAGTACTGCCAAAAGGAAAGAAACACAATGACCCACTAAGTCTTTTTCACCTTTTGTTTCTAAGGCTCTGTAAAAAAGAAAGAAGAAAAAACTACCCCATGCTTGGTCAGTGATGGTAGCTGAAATCAATGACCTACAGTTCTTTTTTGTCAAAAGCTGGAGTAATTCAGACGCTAATCTGAACAACGCTGGCTGTGCCGGTGAGCATTCAACAGACTAAATGAACCCCCAACCACGGGCCAGCATCCCAAAGGATCATGCTGATCAGCAGCTGTGGGAATAGAGCCACATCCTCCAAAGGCCAGACTGATCTCCAAAAGCGTTGGATCTTTTCAAACCAAACTGGGGAAACACAGACTTTGTTACAGAGGTACTGACAACTCAAAGGCAGCCTCTCCCTGCTCAGCTAGTGACTGAGCTGATTTTGCAGGTGGTTTGGGTTAAGGCTGCCCAGTGGAAAAGTTATGGTATGACTTGTAGTTACGGTGGAAGAAAGTTCTTTGCCTAATGATGTTGAGGCTGGACGCAAAGAGATAAGAACTTTGCCCTTTCTTATCTTGCTATGTCGTTTTCACAGCTCAGTGTCTCGTCTGCATGAACTGCCCTAAGAAACGTCTGGCATGGGTTTTAACCAAGATATTTCTTCCATTTACTCCGAGTAAAACTGAGAGGAACTTACCAATTTGTTTGGGTATAATCTGGACAGGACTGCAGGTGGAATTCTGTGAAGAGAGTCTGAAAACCTGTGCAATCTGAATGTTTATGTTCTAGACCCTGATAATTTGGAAATGTAACTGTAATAGTGAACACTACTGTGAGCAACTGATATTTTTTTTCCACCCCAACAGACTTTTTAGAATCACATTTGCCATGGGAAATTTTAACATAAAACACAAGTCAACATGAAACTGTTTTTGAGATATAAAATCTCCATTTTGCTCAGACTTCTGTCAAAATAGACAGAGCATGGACAACCTTTGGGTGGCCACTGTCTGCTAGCGAGAGCGTTAGGTGGAATGCCCTGTAGTAAAATGATACATTGCTATGAAATTCTAAGGAAGAAACAGCTTATGAAAAAAGAAGCTAAATAGATAATGCTTGAAACATAAAAACTACCTCATATAGTTCCTAGCAATCAGAGGATAGAATTTATTCTGAGCTAACTTGCAGTCAAGAGAATTGCCATGTTTTCTTTAATTTAATATATATTTCCAAGGTTAATTTTATTTCAGAGTCAATGACATTATCGACATTATTTTACTGTGTAAGAATAGCTGGGAGAAGCTGTCTCTTTTGGTGGATGGCAAGGGGAAGCATAAAGAGAAGTACTGATCTAATACAATAGACAGTAAGAAATGACTCCGTGCTTGTCACAGTACTCCGATATGAACATATTGGGTTAAATCAAGACAGCACATACTGTTTCTGCAGCCCATGTGTACACGTTGATGCTATAATCTTCAAGAGTGATAACCTACTGAAAAAATAGTATTGCAAGAGCAGCTTGCTAATAATTTTGAAATGGCAGGAGGCTGGACAAACTGCCCCTTTCTGGCTCCCCAGGAGAATCACACTCATTCCATGTCTTGGCTCTGCAGGACAGCTTGATAGCTGCTTTGAGGACAAGAAAAATCAGGGTATTGAGGATCACGGGTTCTTCCCGATCGCCTGCCAGGTGGGTAGCGTCTGGTCACAGCTGTGTGAGAATAGGATGGGAAACTGATTGTCTGGAAGAAGATGAGGAAGCACAATGGAGTTCTCGTGCGCACACTGCCTTGGCCAACAATGTGGGCCTTTTATTGTCCCATGTCTCCACTATTTTCCAGAAGCCAACTATAACTGTCATATTTAGAAGTGCAAGGCATTGAAAAAAATCTTCTTTGTTGAGATATCTCATTCTAATACAGCTCTTCCCGAAAACTAGAGTCTCTTAAAATACTTATGAGAATATTTGTATGTTTCCTGCTAGTCATCTCCCTGTAGGTTATCCTACAATTGTACTGGTGTACACCTTAAAAGGAGCAAATTCAATTTTCTGCAGCTTGCTAACATGAAAGATATTAGTGTATTAGCCTGACCGTTCTTTAAAGCAAACAAGAATAAACACGTTTGCAAAAACAGTTCTGCAATACTTGTCCAGCCCTAGTAGCCAAGGAAGATATGAGAAAACTAAAGAAAATAATTAAATACCACTATTCATCTAAAAAATATAGCTTAGTTTTAAGTGGTAAATTTCAGGTTAGTACTTGTTTTCCTATAAGGAGCAAGCACAACAAACACATTCTATCTTAAGTTCCACAAAACCAATTATTTAAGACTGACCAGTGATAGAAATAATGAAACAAATATTTGTTGGAGCATTTGTTCTAGAACTGTGAGTCATCTGGTATAGTCTGAATCTTACTTACATTTATCTTTATGAGACTGAAGAATCAATGATCATGCAAAGACTTTTAAAACTCTATGACAAGACAAGTATTAAAAGCACTTACATAACATTTAATTCAGCTGCCCTGCTCACTAATCATATTTGATGGAATTCTTTTGGTCTTATTGAAGGTACTGAATTTTCACTATTATCAGGATTCAAAGGGTAATGTATGAGGAAAATCAAAATGACTTCTTTCATTATTACATTACTGTGGATTAATAAATGAATTTAGGCTAAACTATAATTTTGTTATACTTGGAACCCATAGAATAATCCTGCTTGGAGATACTTGGTTGCAGCTGATAATGTACTATGAATGTAATTAATACAAACGTACAGCAGTTAATTGATCTATCTTCCTTTCTGTTTGAATGAGTTAATTAAATTTGTCTGCACATTAAAAGAACATATTTACTTCTATCTAGCAAGACAATTCTAAGAAAGTTTTAAAAAGTTGTTCTGTTCAAACACGACAGCTACTCGTGCAGAGTACAATTAACAAAATACAAAAGCTTTTCAGATCTTAGGAAGGAACTTTTTCTCTCCTTTACCTCATTAATGAAGTCCCCAATGTCCCCAGGATGAGGAGCAGCTGATCTGACTGGATACTGAGGTTCTGCATGGATTGGCCTTTCATCAAGACGTCTGATTCCAACAGGTTTGATGGCATCTGGTTCCACAGTGTCAGGCTGCTGGAGCTGGCTCAAGTCATAATCCTGCAAAACACGAAACAAAGACAGTATATTAGGAGAATTTCAAACAATATCTGTCGGGGGAAACATGAGGACGAAAAAAGGGAAAACGCAAAGTATCATTTCACTAGAAGTCCTGTTTTCAGGATTGTAATCTTACCGAGAATAAGTCAGTAACATTGTTATTTGCATACCAACAGAATGTTATTTGATTTATACTCCCTGAATCTACTGTTTTGATTCTATCCCATCAGATTTATAGAGTTGCTCCTAAGTTTTCCATTGAGAAGCAAGGATTTGAGTAGTATTATTAAGACTCTAAACACTTTGCCTAGTAATGACGATTTACTGCACACAGCAAAGATGCCAAATCCAACTCTTATTTTTCTAAGCAAGCAAATGCCAGACATTCTCATTCTGAGAAAGAGGCAAGCACACCGCTCTGCAGTGTTTTGTAATACCTTCAAAGAATGAATTTACAACGCCTTGCCGATTTCATGTGGCTTCCATAATATGAAAGCCAAAGAGGGAAATGTGTCACAGGAAGTACAAAGCCCCTCAGATTTGGCCTTAATTCTAAGCACTTTCCAGAGATTACTCGTGGATCTCTTCATTAAGTACTTGATGTCGCAGTTTCAAACTCTGGCAGACTGATGAAGTTAGCATAGCCCTATGAATCCCAATAAGCAGTATGTAGGTATATAAAAAATTTAATTAGATTAATATTTATGCATTTAAGATAAATATGCCTGAATACTATTTGCACAGTGTAATGCATGTCAGCACTGTCATTCACCTCACTGTTGTCATGTCTAGGAGGCAGTCATGCTCTATAGGATGCCTTTGCACAACGCACTGGTTAAAATGCAGAACAAAGAACTGGGCTTAAAGGCTTAAGTCATTCATGAACTACCAGTAGACTGGGGCTCATGCCAACTCTACTGTATGCCAGATACCCTGCCCCATAAATAATCCAGGCAGTTGAAGAGCATCCTAAATATGCTCCTTTATCACCAGTCTCTATTTTTCAACGGTGGAGTTCTGGTAAAAATTTTATTTATAATCTCAACTTGCTGCAAGCTGTCTGTGCAGACAATTAAGTTTTCCTTGATTCCTAACTGGATCCTGAAGGAAGGAATGCAAGCACTTACTTACGCTGTCACCTCATGGGATGCAGGTCCTTTTTAAGAGTATTACCTATTGTGACCACATAACCAGACTTTTCAATAGGAGAAGAGGTCTGTTGACAGCAGTGAAGGTAGTTTGTTGGGAGAACTGTAACTGACTATCAAATACACTGCACCTTCTAATTTGTAACTCGGGTCCTCAGATGACTGCACACAAATATATAGTCAAAAAAGGTGGAACAGCTCCACTGAGATCTGAGAATGCAGTTTCATATGCTTTAATTAGATTACAAGTTCCTTGGGGCAGAGCTGTAACTTCTACCCTTGGGTTCTTCACGTACCAAACAGAATAATAAGTGATCTCTGTGAAGCGGTATGAATTGAAGAAAAGTAAACAGCACAGAACTTTTTATCCTCTCCCTTTTTATTATGTAAAATAAATCAAAATAGTTTTAGAGACATGCTATCAGAAAATCCTATTAAAGAGAGAAGAATGTACTTTTTAGAATTTATAAATATGTAACACAAGAGTGCTTTTCATACCCACCCAAAAGATAAAGATGGAAAACACCAACAGGGAGAAATGAAAAATACTATTTTTTTTATACTAAGCATTTCATTATGGAGGAATTCAAACGGGTATGGTCAAATAACAACGTATCAAAACCAGGAGAGCCTCTCTGGCCATTTCAGTTTTATAAAGATAGTATGGCTTTTTCCTCCCACTTGCATATGCATATACTTCTTTCTGATTAGTGGTCATACAGAAATGCAGTATGAATCAAGTCAGTCAATCCAGTATCTTCACATCAAAGGTCATCCTCTTGTGCCTATGTATAGTTTGAGACACCTCCAGGCTCTACAGCTAAAAAGACAGCAAACATTGTAATCCGGAAGGCAACAGCAGACAGAGCACGATGTGTTTTTATGTGGACTCCCACTTTTGTTTTCTTTTCTAGGGTAATTTATGACACTGCCATCTAGCTTTCTATCAGAGGAAATGTATTTTGCAGATCTATTAGTGTCTGGGCAGGAAGAGAAGATCCACCGTGCTTATTACTACAGACTCTCAAATCTCTTGTATCATTAAAATCAATACTAACTGTACATCAGACAGGTATGGCAAGTCATCCACCATCTCCCCAAACTGGCTTAGTGCCGTACAAACATGGCATCATGCAATGACTCCAGCTGTTTCAACATTCTCTCTAAAGTCAACTCTACTCAATTACTGCAAAGTAAAAGAAGGAAAAATGTTTTCAAGAGCCAGGGCGTAAGCTGTTTAGGGCTGCTGAAATTCTCTCTCTTCACTCAATGCTGCATTCACACCCAGGAAAATGGGAAAACTTTTCATGTATTACCTAAGGCTCCTGAACAGACTTTAAGGTTAGTCTCAAGCAGAGTTTAAGATAGTTAACTGCATAAGTGACAGCTAAGTGGAAAACTATGGCATATCAGAGAGAGAACAAGACATGCTGGGCTGGGACAGCCAGCCTAGTGTAACATTCTGGGTCATTATTTTTATTCTTAATTTCAGAACCACAAGTCAACGATGTTTTGTCTCTGCTCTAGTCTTCTTCCATATAACCTGTTCATAACTACATTCTGCTGAGGAACTAATAAGGAACAAGACCAGCCCCTCCAAAGGGGGCATCATGTTCATATGGCTGCCAGTTTTTTTCAGAGGTATTTACGTACTTATTTATGCTGTTTAGCCCTAACTCCAGCAATTTTAGAACAAATACCTCTTCCCCTTACTTCAGTTCGAATTTAAGCAAATCCAGAGCGTTTTAGTTTTTCTCCTCAAACTTCTGGACAAGCTTAGATTGTTGATGGAAGAGAGAATCCAGTATTGTTTTTTTCTCTAGTGGAAGGTCACTGAAACATATTAGTCTGCTCTCATTTTGCATCTAGCAAAAACTGAGGCCTTTAGAAATCAGAAATTTAGACTACTCTGAATGCCCGATTCTACGGTCAACACGGAAACAGAAACCTCCCATTCTATGCCAGGGATCTAAGTGAAGCAAGCTGAATGAACTGTTGTCTTTCCCCTTGTTTATACAGGGATCTTGTATCACTGGATGAGACAATACTATTGTCAGTAAGTTACCTTTTAGATAATTGGTGGTTAAAGAGATGGCAGCATTAATGATTTATCATTGTAACTCTCTTGATGTAGCCACCAGCACTTCTGTCTCTTTCGTTAGCATCTCTGGCATCACTATTTGCTCTTGCTGAAAAAAGCCCTGACATCTGTACTGAAGTCACAATGTACTAAGAAGGTCATTTTATCAGAAATTGCATCTTATGACATTAAACAAATCTCAAAAACCCCTGCAAAACCCCACCAGCCACCTCCCAAGTTGATTACAATCATTGACCTTATTAGCTATTCACTTAGTTCTAGACAGCTTTAAGCAAATACTTACACCATTACTAGCTCCCACCTCACATTCCTGAAATGTGTGATCCCAGCGAGAGTGCTTAAATGTCAGAACCAGCTAGCCAAATTACCTTACCAGATGTGTAGGCAGAAGGTTCCAAAACCCCCAAAAGCACTTCAAGAACATCTACACAGTAGTTGGAAGCAGTCCAAGAATCTCAACTTGAATAAAAGAAACGTCCAGAATAGAAGAAAAGGCCATTTTATGTTCCCCAGTAATCACTGATTTACAAAGAAACAAGATAAAGCAGCCTTCAAAATCTCTTCCCTTAAAAAACTTCCTCTAGTGCAAGGCAGCTATTCATTTAACAGCACTGAAGTAATAATCTCTCATACGGCAGTCATCAGTTATAAAAGTAGGAAAGAATTTTTAAAATGTATCTTGCTTTCTGACTGCCAGTTATCAGATTCTACAGTCCCTGGGGAAAAAAAAAAAAAAGAGGGGATAGGCCAGGAAACAGTTTCTCAGAACCTTCTAGTTTTATAAAGTTAACCTTTTTTTCTCCTGGATTAGCTGTTCTGGTTGTGTCTGCATTTTAGCAGATTTACTTAACTTCTTGGCAAAAACTTTACAAAGTAAAAATTTTTACAGTAGCTGGACCTGCATTATAAAGCAGAACTGCGAACAACAGAATCAAATCACAATTTACTAAAACTACGAATTGCTATGCATAGATAGGGAACTGACATTTTTACAGATAGGAAAACTCTGAAAATATTGGAATATATTACATCTAAATTGAGCTTTCCACTACTAAGAAGCTTTCTCTAACACCGGTACATCGTAGTACATGCAACCTGACTGACATACTCATTAATGATTTATGAATCTGGCTTTTCTGTTACCTCAGAGCTCTCAGTGTATTTCCTGGCCATTCATTAGACTGTGTTATACACTTTTGGTGATGACTTCTTTTTTTACCTTGTATAGAGCTAAAGCTTTAGCTATGCATGAACACAGGCCTGGACATATGACTAATGTAACAAAAGCACTACACCTGCTTCTCATTTTCAAAGAATGCAGCCTTTGCAAAGAAATATGAAAGTTCAGCTCTATCCCCACGCAAGAAATAATCACTTTAATTGTCCCCAGATCACTTAAACTGACCGTGAGACCTGTAAGTGTCATTCACTGAACAAAATCAGCTGCAGTGGCCCATGCGCACGTAAAGCAGAATTGGCAGAAGTTTGCATTTCACCCATCCCTTAGTGTAAGCCCAGTTCTATTGTTGGCTTAACAGAATAGAGCAAAGTATGACTTGAAGTACCTACGGCTAAAACACATGTTCTGCTTTGCCATTGTGTTCTGACGACAATTACTGTCTACTCCAATAAAGAAATGGGATAGGGAAGCAAGGGAAGAAATATTTTACACACTTGAATGTTCCCATCTGCCAAGGTCTTTTAAAAACAAGTAAAAAGGAAGTGAAAACCAATCCTGCTATATCTTTCCATTCTACCCCCAAACCCACCACACGTAACCCTAAAAAACTATGAAAATTTGCACATAAAATATTGCCTGAGTTCTGCAAAATGCTCCAGTCTGCCCTAAATCTTACATCTGCTGAAATAATGGGACTCAGAGAAAAAAAAAAGCAAAGCACAGAGGACTGACTAGATGTAGGCTGCAGGTGTGAGGCTAGTTAAAATGCCTGCCCTAACAGTTGCTCTTTATTTGCCACTCACTTTTTGATTGCTGTCTGCCATACTGCTTTTCCCATTTGTTTTTTATTATAGATGCATCTGGAGTATGACAAGAATTAAGATAATCAAGAAGGTAGCTTATCTTTTTTAATAATAAAAACCGTGAAATTTAAACTCCAGCTGCAGATAAAACACAGTAACAGGCGTAGGTACTAGATAGGATAAAATAAAACACAAAACAATTTTGTAATGGAATTATGGAAACATTACTTTTCGTATGATGAGATAAAGATTCACCAAGGAACGACAGTAATTCCTCCACAGGAGCACTGCATGAGTCAGTCATTCAAAAAAATGAAGTTAATGTCTTAGTAAGCAAACACAATCCCCAAAATAACTCCCTTCTAATTATAATATTGTATATTCCTAGGGATATCTTAGCAACAGTTATTTCATTCATTATCATTAAACTTTCTAAACATAAAATGTTACAATCTTAATGCAATGCAAAATAAAGGTTAGAAAGTGAGAGTAAGTGGTCTGAGTAACACTCAGATAGGGTGGTGAAAATAAAATGTAATCAAACGGAACTATAAAGTCCATTGAGTAGGTAAGGACCATTGTCGCGTTTACAACAGAGGTTATGGCAAGCTCCAGCACACAAGACCAATGTAATCTTAAGATGCAGGCATACAGAAAGTTACAACAATAAGAAAAAAACCAAACAAGAAGTCCGAAGGATTACTCAATTCGCTTTCATCAATGACACACAAATGCTTGAACAAAGCTATCCTTTCTATAAAGGAGTAATTTCTGCTTAGAATTTAGATCCTGCACACATAAAAAGAAACCATTATGCTTTTATTTTTAATGCTATTTTTATTTAAAATAACTGCTACTGTTTTCTTTTTCTATATAAACACGTAATAAAACATGACAAAAAGCAAGCTATTGACTAATGTCTGAATACGCTTGTGAGAAAAGGTGATGTAAGAAAGAACGCGCAGAATCCTTAGGAAGAAAAATACTCTGAGTAATAGTAAAATCATTGTAATAGAAGCTTGCTCTGAAGAGATCCGAGAGCAAGATCAAAATACAGGTTCAAAACGACTGATCTGCAATACTTTCAAGCATACCATCCACCTGGCTTGGGCAGCTTGCTTCAACAGGACTACCTGAAAGAGCAAGTACTACTACTAAGATTACAGAAATGGGCTCAAAGGAGATGAGAGGATTCTCTTGTGCAATGAGATGTATATAAAAGCAATTAAATGGAGAAAAAAAATTGTATCACAGTTATCAGGTTGACATATGCTGCACATAGCCCAGCCAAGCATCTACTGCCTCGACGTAAATCACATGAATGGCCTGAAATATGTGATAAAAACGAGTTAGTGATGCTTATGGGTTGTGATCTGCTATGTGCGTGAATGATATTGCAGACATGTGCTAAGTGCTTTAACACACTCAGCCAACATGAGGTTTTGGTATTTCGAACTGACAATAGTGTTACAAGTTGAGAGCACATCACGTCAGGAAAGAATATTTGTCATTTGTATCTCACACCTCCCGTTTGCTAAACAACTACAAGCTCTGCTAGATCATGCGGTCCATTAATAATCAAGACAGTTACTCCCAGCTTCATAATTTGTACCTAAATGAGGCACATCTGTTTCAGAGTATAGCAAACCTCCAGTTGCTGGGTTTAATTTGGATAGAATTAAAAAAAAAAAACAACCCAAAGCAAAACAAAAAAACTGCCAGAACATTACCCCCCTTCCCAAACCGGTAAGCAAACCAGTCCCACTGACTTCTGTGGAATGATGCTGACTCAAAGCCTCTCATGGCCCAGCTCCTGTAAGTCAGGTGGCCAAACTGTTAAAACTAGAAAATATTAAACAAAATTCTGAGAAGAATCACAGACTTTCTATCTGGAACACCTCTGCCCCCTTCTCCTTCCTCCCTTGTCCCCAACTTCTGCTAGTACAGTGATCTTTCCTAATACCAGTAAAAAATGTTTCTGCCTGGAATGATAGGAGTGCCATACAGCTTTCAGAGTCAGTTTTTCAGCCCATGCTTCCGAGAAACATTAGTTTAGGCAAAGAAAGTCCAGAACATTTCAGTGTTGACAGTGCTCTTCAGTGGGGAGCAGGATGACTACAGTTATGACCCACACAGCTCAAGAGCTTTTCCGGCTTAGGGAATTAAAAGCATTTCTCTCGACTGCTGTGGAGATCACACAGCCCTGTGTACATCATGCCAGGCTAGAGGAAGACTATGAATCATTCAACAACCTCAACTTTCTTTACAAGCTTTCAGCCTGTCAGAGTGAACAAAGCAGGCCAAGATGGCCTCAGATGGGATGAATAGATCTTCACAATAAACTGCTCTTTTATGATAGATTTCACATTGTAATTCCTTAGAAATGCTAGCTGGAGGACGGGGGTGGGGTGGGGTGGTTGGGGGTGGTAGTGGTGGGGCAGAAAACCAAGCAGGAATTCCACCTTGTGCTGACAGTTGCTGTGACTCATAGGAACTGGCTGGAATTTAGAGCTCATCAAATCTGTTGCAGGAGACACTACGCTGATAGCATGTATAAAGAGTTTGAAAAGAACATGCCAAGCATGCTTTAGGAGATTCTGGGTCTGCTGTGACAGCTAAGAAACCCAACTGCACAGCTTCCAAATAAATAAATAAACCCTCTTAAATAAATAAATTACTCCATAAGCAAACCAACGAGTCTAAAAGTAGTTTGGTTCGGGGTGCAAAGAGTTCTATCACTTATCTTCAAGGCCTACCAGCCACATCTTCAAGTCATCTAAACATCTGGGATAAACAAGAAAGATATGAGGCCATACAGGGTAAATCTTCCAGTACTCATCCAGAAAAGCAGGCAATTTTAAAAATGCCTAAGTAACTTGCTTGCTATAAATAGAAGTAATTAAAAAAGGTACAGATTATGAAAATATCTGAAGCTTTTAAAATACTGTTTTCACTGATTCACATGAAGCTTTGAGCATTCTCTTCCACTTTGCTGGAGCAGATGCACCCAGGGTTGGATGATTCTGTGTTTCTGAGTCACCTTGTGCACTGCCTTCTATGAAGCTGCTTGTTCGATCAATCCTGATGGTTTTCAGGAGAGTGCACCATAAAAAGTTAATATTGACGTAAAGCATTTTCCTCTGTCATTTGCTGATGACTTGAGGATGCAAGGTTGACATTAAATAATTTTTCCTTATTTTAATAGAACAGTGGCAGTTTTACCCTATGAGGCTTCATTCTGAAAATAGAATTTTGATGGCAGTCTCATGTTTTTTTAGAACGCTTTAACTTTGACACTTTAATGCTTACTTTAACTTTTACAAAAATGCAAAGATCTTTACGGACAGTGCCTTTTGCCCACAGAGTTCTGCACACAGCTTTGCTTGTACAGTATTTTGCTAACCTACTGTTTGCAAAACTGAGATTACGACTTGTAGGGAAATGTTGGGACATTTCAGAAGTTTAGCATTCCAAGTTCTTAAATCTCACATAAAATGTGTGCAAAACCAAATAAAACCCAACCAAATACAATCCTCCCTCTTTCACCCGAGCACAGGAGGTTAGTGGGGCAGGGAGGGAACCAAGAACAAATGAACCTAGGAACTATTATTGTCTAGTTAAGCACAGGCAGAAATGAGATTTTTACAAAACGTTAAACCAAAATAAAGTAAAATAACCTCCCTAAAATGCGAGATGTAACTTATTTCTATCATCATTGTAGACAGAAAATTTAGTGCCTACGTGAAAAGTTTGGTACTGTCTATTCAGCCATGCTGGACAGAAAAAAATTCCTAACTCTGGAGTTGCTGGAGACCTACTCTCTTTTTGCCTACACAGTGGTCTAAAACTCTTGCTACAGAAGTGGTCATAAAAGCTTGCTATACTTTGTATGAGCTTTCATTTTCTTTTCCTGCAATGTTTATTATGTTTGTAGTGTATAAAGACCTTTAGACCCTCAGACACTATGGTCTACTGCTCAATGGATCAGCAAAGGGACCAGTGTACCTGAACTATGTGGCCAGCAGCTACGATAACTAACTTGCAACAGTGGCCTTAAAATGTGTCTTAAGAAAGCAAGCGGGGGTTTTGTGGCAAAAATCATTCAATTTTCTATAAAGCCCTTAAACTTCTTTGTGCCTAGGTGCTTCCTCTCCTCACTGTGAAAGGAAATGATGTTAATTTCACATTTCTTACCACTCTACTGCTACTCCACCCACTGACAGTTTTTCCTTTCATTGCTCGCACTACGCTCATTCACTGCTGGTGAAAGGCTGCATTTACGCATGGTTCACATCCTGCTAATCCCTACCACATTCACGCAGTGTTACCTCCTGCCATACTACTCTGCCTGGATCTCTCACAAAGACAGCACTGGAGAGAAGCATAATGCAAGATGGACAGAAGAGAGACTTCAGCACCATTTCTGAACTATTAAGTACTTCCCTTGCATTGTACGCTGTTACAACAATGCTTAAAAGCTTCTGATCTGCAGCACAACCTCTCCCAACACCACTCTAGCATCACCTATCACTCCCCAATGAACAGTATATACTCTGCGAACCTTACTGACTCTGTCCTGAGAATTGTGTGGACAATAATTACCACTAAAACCACACAAAAGTTTCTGAACAGATCCTCCAGAGAATTATGGGTGAACAAGAGCTGGGGATAAGTGAATAGGAAAACTAGTTTTCACAGGATTGAGTTTTCTTCTTTTTTTTAAACTTGTAACTCTTCTGTGCAGTAACAGATGCACAAACAGGATGCAATTCTTGTACTCAAACTATCTGTGTACAAACAACTGGAATGCATACACAGACTCAAAGGGTTGTCTTCAATTTATTCAGTAACATAAGCAATTTTCCAAAACTGCACAAACTGAAGTTTCCTTTGCAAATTGCTTAAAAAGAAAGTTACGCAAAAAAGCCAGGAAGTAGGAATAGTACTTGGGGAAATGCAGGAAGCATTGAAATTACTAAGGGGAACACAAATTTCAGACAAACAAACAGACGAGCAGAGGGAAGCTATGAATGTCTGTACCAGTGAAGGGAGACACTTCTCAAATTAACTCAAGTGCCGGATGCCTGTGACTGGGGATGTGTGGAAGAATTACACTTAATTTTTCAAGGCTTTTTACTGCAAAATTTCTTAGGCTTTATTATATGCACTGTTCCCTTTGTAATTATTATACTTACTTCTACCACTAATAATGTGCATAAATCCGTTTCTCATGTTCATGAAGCACTTAATAAACCTCCTCTGAAGGAAGGAAATCGCACTGCTTGGAAATTCACTAACTTGGAGAGAGAGGGGAAAAAGAAGCTATTCTTAGCATATACACATCACTCCTAGTCTGACATATCAGCAGTGGTTCAATCAGAGGTGACATGAGAGTAAATGCATATGGCACCTGCCTGGAAAGGTATTTGAATAAACACAGATGTGTCCTGACAGCTACTTGAAACATAAATACTTTTCAAGCTGAAATCCCAGTAGAGGCCAACCCGCCAATAGCCAACATTACTGTGTATCTAGAACAGCATTCACCCACGACTAAAAAAGGGTCGTATTTGGAATAGACTATATTAGGCACTCTGAACTGGTTATTCTGTATAACAGGATCTTAGACAAGGAGTGAAGAAGGTTTACAGACTGCAATGAGAGTGGATGTTAGCTTTCATTTAAATGTAACAAACAGCCTTAGTTGGAACATGGTCAGAATGCTGTGACTGTAAGTGGACAAGATACTGGTTTTACATCTTATCCAAAGGCAAGCAATTGGTATTTCTGGAACTGCAAAAAACAACATGAGAAAGCAATATTATACATCAGGTTTTTAAAACATTATTTATTGCCTCCAGTATTTAATGCAAAAATTAGCTACCTATCCTAATGCGTCAGTGGAAATAAAATCGATGAAGTGCAAAGTGAAGTGTAAATCTATATGTTAAAACCATTAATCATTCCTCACCTGATCTTCTTCTCCACCACCTTCTTCATCGTATTTCAGAATATTGTCCCGCACATCATCTTCTGGATCAATCAGGAGCTGCTTTGCCTGACGCTCTTTATCACGGCGTTTCATCCATACCACGAACATTAAAACTAAAACTACATTGCAAAAAGGGAAGACAGAAAACCACGCATTGATTCTGAAGTACAGTCATGGGAAATTGTACATATTTAACACCAAGATTTTAAAAAATGAAAAAAATAAAAAAGTCAAGCAAGTTGGCTTTGACTATTCTGGATGAGTTGGTTTTGGTTTTTTTATTATAAATAAAAAATTTCATAGAAGGCAGATTAAGCAAGAGATGTTTAAACTCAGGCTAGTATAGGCAATTTGATTTGGAAATCAATCACGTATCCAACGTTGTAATTCACGAATCGATTCCACAACCCCAAACTAAACTTGTCATGAAAAGAAGTAAGAAATACCAAGCTTCATAAACCACTAGATTCAGCAGGGAATCTCTCCAGTAGTGGCAAGAATTCTAAAAGATTATATTATTTATATTTTTTTCTGCTACGTTCCAAGAATACATAGCAGTTTATACAGTTTAAGGAATTCTGATGTTTGAACATCACCAAGCTTAGGCCATCTGGCATATGGCTCAGCAGTACATGAGAACAGACCATATTTTTGCCCAAGTTTAAGATTTATGTTTAGAAGCAAATGGAATCAAGGTTGAGGAAAATGCAGTGGCATTTAGAGCTATAGGTTTTTGATCTTTAATCTCAACAATTTCAAGTTATACTGTTCGTTTACAAACTAAAGCTGTTGAAGAAAACCAAATGAGAACCAAAACAGAACAAATGTGAGTAAAATAACTTCTAATACAATAGGCATACTTCCAATTATAACCATCTTCATGGAAAGAAATTCCAGTGTATCCAGAATGTCAATATATGAAGAGTATCTTAAAGGATTTGATAGTTTCAATAAGCCTCTGTTAATTTAATACCTAAGATTTAAAAAGTATCCTGTGTCAGGAAAATAATTCTACTGTGCTTGTGTACAGCCGTGGGCTTAGCCAGGCTCAAATACTTTAAAAAAATTTTTTTTTTTTTAAATTACTCCTTTCCATCATTTTGTATGTTCTGGAGTGGTGCACAGTATACTCTGAACAGATTAATCCCTTCCTTGTGTTCCACCACAACCAGAAATCAGTTAAACATAATGAGTAAGAGAGCTAGCATCTAATTCACTACACCGGACAGACGCTTAGTCATGATGTTTAGTCATTTCCTTTATTGAATGTACTTGACACAAAAATAAAATACTAGCACAGCTTTATGCAGTACTTAAACACACATGCGCATCTCCATTCCTGCATGGCTGCCTGCTTGTTGGGCCTTATATGAAGGGCTGTGATGTATTACTTTCCAAAATCATCAAACAGCCTACTTAGGTTAATCCAAAGTACAACAGTAGTAACAACATAGCATTCCTTTAAGGCACTGCTACCTGCTGTGGGTGGCATCAAATTACACAGTAGCAGCAGAACACGAGAGACCAGATGTCTGAGGGCTAGTCATATCTTCAACCTGGTCACTCACTGATGTAATGTAACAAGTGCCCGTGGGCACAGATGGAAAACGTCTTTCACAAACCCACCGTGGGGCTTTGACTGCCATGCAAGTGCTAGTTATGAATCTGTCTCACCAACTCCTAAGCCTTTACCATCAGAAAGTTTTCATACTTGTTCAAGACATTAAACTAAGCAGCAACAATTCTTGGGCTTGAGTCTTTAATCACTCCCCCATCTTTGTCATGGTACATGGGACTAAAACATAAGATGGTATTTGCAAAACAAGAATAAAAGAGTTAATATTAAGAGATCTATCTACTCACTCAGCAAGATGATGATACAAAGTAGAATTGCAATGATGGCACCAGTGCCCAGCCCTGCGCCAACAATCCGGTCAACGTCAGTGCAGTCTCCATTTATGTCACATTGGCAAACTTTCACTTTCAGCACAGAAGTGCTGGATGCATGTGGATTTCCAGAATCTGTAATTACTATTGGCACATCATAGATACCAGCCTCCAGGAACCTGATCCTTAAAGAGAGCTGGGCATGATCGCCTGTGTGTGAAAATAAGGCATTTATTAAAAAGTAATGTACTGCTCAGGTGGGTTTAAAACAGTATTGGCAAACATCTTTGACCTCTGTGTTAACTTATTGTTCAACCCCCTACTGACACTCAGGATAACAGATTGCTTTCTTACTCTGAACACCTTTTCTGTCTTAAAATTACTTGTTCTTTGGCAAGCTTACACTAAGGTGCTCTCGTATTCCTATTAACCAAATTCATGTACGTTGCAAAATAACACTAAAGTAAAATACATAAAAGCATATGCAAGCGCTTCTTTAAAATGATTAAGATTTCTATAATGTTAGTTACCACTAATTCGAACAATGGTCCAATTCCTCTTAATACTAGCAGGTGTGTCAGGCAGCTCAAAGGCAAACGGGCCTGCGTTTGGATCTATGTCAGGGTCTACAGCAGTGATGTTAATAGCGTTAGGCTGTAGTGTTTCACAAGTCGTGGCTTCTTTCGGATTCACTTGGGGAGCATTATCATTGATGTCCAGCAGGTATATCTGAAGTGTGCCAGTTCCGCTCATTGGGGGGATTCCTTAAAGAAAAGAAAATGGTAGAGCCCATTTCCAATTGGAAAATTACTTAAATGAAGCTATATCAACACTTTTCAATTACTACGTACATGTGTTCACCTCAGTCTTGGGATTCTGTCTTTACAAAGCCAATCTCACACTGTCACTGCTCCTAACATACAAATTCTTACATAGTCTGTCCTCAGAAAAACCACCCTACTTAGCAAAAATCAGCAAATAACTGCAGATCCAAATATCAGGGACTCAACTGCTTTACTGACTAGACAGCCAGTTCCTCTCCAGAGACAGTCCGCATCAAACGCTTCAGAGAAAAAGGTCCAAGATTGGGATAGTTTATACTCTGGAGAAATTATTTTGCAACTGTGAAGACTTACAATCACCCTTTACCACAAGCGTGCTATTTAAATTCTTTCTAATACTGACTTTCAGCACACTACTTTTAGACATTCTTGCTATCCGTATTGGATGTGCGATGCTTCCGTAAACCTTGCTCAAGTCACACGTTTATGTCAACATGTGGCACTGAATTTCTCAGTGTAGTTAGCAATGGTTCTCATTCTGCCTCCCCCCAATAATTTTCCAGTTACACTTAATTTTGTTCTCCAGAACATACCTGAAAGGATAGAAATGGTTAATCTACCTTTGTTATACTGTATCAATTCGCAAAATTTCACCACTTGTCTTCTCCCCACAGTACACAGGCCCAGTGTTTCAGTTTTCCTCTCTAATGCGAGAACGTTCCTAACTGCACCTGTCCATCTTTCTGGCATCAGCTATGAACAGTACAGCATTCCAGACAAAATCAAAGGACTTGTTTCTGAGCAGAGACTCCTAATTGTCATTAACAAATTGACAATGAAAGGACACTTTTCCCTCTGCACTGCTGTAGCCTGAATGTGGAAAAATACTACACCCCTCCTCCAACACGTTACTCCCCATAAAGTCCACTCACGCTGTGCACGCACTCAGCCTACTGCACTCCTGTGCATGTTTTTTCAGTTTTCTGTAAACTCGACTAATGTAACTAAGCCAGTGCCTTTCTCCAAACTCATAGAATTACTTTTCAGCCAATTTCCCAAGCAGCTGGGAAATAAACAAAGTCTGATACTAATACAGACTTCTGACTTGATGTATTCTAAGCGTATCTTGTTTTCTGTCCCGGTAAAATTTAATGCCATTTAAACACTGAAGAAAGCTTTTTGAAAACATATACAACGCTGATACATACCATTATCTGAAGCAAGAAATGTTGCATTATACATATTGTTTTGCACATAAATTGACTCTCTGTCCAAAACAGCTGTAGTAGTTATTTGTCCATTAACAGGGTCAATTTTCAGCCAGTTTGCAGGATCTGAAAGTTTTGAGTACCTGTGTATGTGATCACAAGATGTGTTACTTATCTACCAACATAAATACTGACAACAAAGACAGTATTAGTATTTTAATTTGTATTCTGAACACATTTTTTAATTTGGAGACAATATTCAAAAAATTTTCATTTATTAAGCCTTGTCGCTAAAATTCTTCAGAAGATATATTAAAAACAGTCCTACATTTAAATTCCTGAAGTGCCTTTCCATGTAAGTTATCGTGTAACTGTAGTAAATCATATCATTACCTCAAACTACATAACATTCATATTCAGACTCCATTAAAATATTTTATCAAGGATCCCTCTTGCTTGTTCTATACCCACAGAGCTCTTCATACTTCTATCTTATCAGAGCACTGAGAGCAGGAGAGAGGTAACAACGGATAAAGAGCGTTAGAGTAGCACTAATATGCATTATTCTAGCGCTTCCAGTATCACTTGAAGTTAATTTTTTAGAGGCCCAGGTTTTACTGCATGCTTCTCATCTTAATTTGAAAGAGGAGTGCATTTCAAAATCATCCTTCTATCTGATAAATCTGCCCTCTGACATTAATCAAGTGCAAGCTATCTTAGGTCATTAAAAATGCATAAATCCTTAAGTCCTCGTGCTATCATGTCTATGATGGTTATGTCCAGAAATGAGCAAAATATCAGCAACAGCTAACCAAAATTCAGAGAAAATAAAATTGTAAGAACCTTCACTTTGGAAGCAAAGACAGAAAGTAAGTTCTGGAGTTCCTAGCTTATCTGTTGAATAAGCTAGGAACTTGAGCCCTAGCCCAAGGCTAGTCGCTGTGCTCAGCTTTGGAGTCAATTATCATGTTTTAAATGAGGTATGTGAAAGCATGCTTTATCCTCTTCACTTTTCTCATTTAGCATAGTTTTACGCATTAGACAAACTATGATCAAATTATGTTCATAGCCAGCAGTACGAGAGTTCACAGATGGACAACAACACTTTTCCTTGCTGGACAATAAATGAGAAGAAAACCCTTAAGATTTTACCAACAATCTGACGTAGTTTTGCTGCTGTGTCAAAATTATTGGTTAATTTAAATTGCAAATGGTCTAGGACACACAAGCATGTGTCTGCTCTGAATCTGTTGAGATGCCACATAGTTTAACACAGGTGCGTAACTTCATTCTACCTTGACAAAGTGAGACTTAGCATTACAAGATGACCCAGTTTACAAATCTATGAATGCTGGTCAGGTCCCCTACTCTACAGTGAAAACAACCTTTAGAGTGAGCTGCACAAAAGCTACAGGAGATACTGGTATAGCTGTGTGCTATGGTAAACACAGTCATTCCACATGCAGTCTCTTTGCTCCCCACCCACTCTGTAACAGGGAGATTGCATTCCAGTTGTTAAATAACTGCAGAACGTTTATATAGACCTTAGAGAGGTTTGCTGCATATAACGATCCGGGTCCTGAGCAGTGAAAGTTGTCAACATGCTACCAGCGAGCAGCCCTTCTTCTTGACGTACAAGCTTAGGGTTTGGAACAAAATATGGGCTCTCATTCACATCAATCACTGTAATGGACACAGTTGCTGTTGACTGAGGAGGATGCTGAATCCCCTTAGCCAAAGGCACTTGATTTTCCGCAGCTACAGTAAGTATGAACATCCTGTTGGTTTCGAAGTCAATAGGCTGGGAAAAGCAAAGAGCAGGAAGTGTTAACAATTACTCACAATAGTGACAGACACACAACAACACTTTTACTTTAAAGTACATTTTTAAACATTACTTGTATTGCTTTTTTCAAAAATGATCAGAGCCCGAAGAGAACACAATCAATGTAACACCTCAACACGAGACTGGGTTGGGGTTTCGCTTAGCAGTAGCAGCAGTTTTGAAGTCAGAACAGCTAGAAACCTTGCCATTCTTACAACTTACTCTGGTACTACCACATTAGAGGTAACTGATGAAACAAGTCATTTCATGGGAAAATGATGTAGAAACCCCCAGCTTTATGCCAGGCACTCACGAGAGCAAATGTGCCTCCTGAAAAGCTCTCCTGGGGAGAGAAACCTGCCTCTCTCTTGTTATGAGGATGAAGGTTTCCTTCAAACAAGATCAAGACCATGTCTAGCCCCGTAGATCAGAGATTCCCACGCCCTTCATGTTTCACTAGAAAGACTCTTTGTAATCCCAGCTAATCCTATTTCTGGTATACCTACAGCTCCCATCCTCACAGTCCAGTTTGGGGACTGCCTCACTGAGCCAAAGTTCAGTCCAGGAAGGAGTAAAACCAGTTTGAGGCTATAGCTGCTCTGTTGTGCTTCATAGTGGCGAGGCATTGCCTGAGACCTGATTCGTCTTCTGATTCTGTACTGATAGCATTGATTCAAGACTTGAAGGAACCCTGTACCCTACACAGGGGCAGCTGGCACATGACAGTATGAAGTCAGTGACAAGAGACAATCCAATCTTCATTACAGGTTGATAGATCAACTCATTGCACTGCCAGTAAAAACTGTAGGCAGGCTTCCAACTCCTTCCATGTTTTGGTGCTTAAAGGAGTGCTGCCGGCCATTTACCACCTCAGGCTGATTCTCCTATGCTGTTTAAGAGCCTCTGATTTCAGATGGTACATCTGGCCTCCTTCCAAACAGGCCCATCGCTTCCTGGCATTTGTAGGAAAAAGTTCGTTTTTCAACAAGGCTCCCACATGCTGCTACTCTGTTGTTAAACCAGGTCGTATGTAGCACAGTGCTGAGATACTGTGGCAGTAAACAGGACAGAATTTGGTAAAAATAAATTTTTAAGTGACCAAAGTGCTATCAAACAGGTTAGAGATCTGGAATCTTCGGCTTGCTTCTCTCTTTATAATCCTTTAGTTCAATCTGCAATTTTTAAATTCACTTTTCCAGACGTCTCCAGTTTGATACCATTCCTAGACCTGAAAAAGATGTGCCTAATGACAAAGCACAGACGCTCACATAGTTCTTCCTGGAAGACTGCAATATAAGAATTGGTACCTCTGGGGAAGTGCAGTTATAAACGAGAGACAGTTTTTAAAAAAAGCTTAGTGTGAATTACCACTCTAGCTGCACAAAATTTGTATCTTTTTCTCACCTAGAGACTGAGAAGATGAAAAAAATAATGAGGAAAAGAATGAAAGGCAAAAAAAAAGTGGATGTTTTAATTTCCAAATGGGAACATTGGCATCTAATACTTGACTTTGTAAATGGATCAACCAGAACAGGCCAACTCAGAGAGAAGAGACACTTATCAGAGCACCATGAGGAAAAGGGGCTACCGCCTGGCAGGTTTAATTATAGAACCACATTGTTATTATCACTTGGAATAAGTCACCACTCAACACAGAGCTGTGTTGGCTAGAGAATGAAGACAGACAGGTTATTCCGTAAAAGGTATTTAAACAAGGTTTTAAAAATAGCCGGTCTTTAAAAGTATCTTGTAGAAGTAGCCTCCCACCTATCACTTTTCCCTCTCTGATTGTGCCTTAACTGCCTATATCTGTTCCTTAATGGGAACATCTTGACATAAAACCCACTGACAACAAGCATGACTACTAATGGAGGCCAGGATGTAGGAAGCTGTTTCTTTACACTAGCAACAAATACTAAGCAAATGCTTTTTCACAGATTAATTCCTATCTTTTGGCAAATAAAGCTTCAAAATCTGTCATTTTCAACAACCTAGATCGATTTTTAGAACTGATCAGTTGGAATACTATGCATAGCGTAGGGAAGGAAACACTCCAACAGACGGATGGCTTACTTGCGCAAGCCAGACAGGACTCATCCATTTCACTTTCCAGACTTGTGCTGGCCACAACAGTTCACATTTCCCCCCTCTCAACGTTCTCCTACTTATTCCATCTCCGCTTAATTCTCTGTAGCGCAAGCATGTCTTACCTTCATGACAGTCACCAACCCATCGTTGCTATTGGGATCGGTCATGATGGCAAACCGACCTGTTGGGTCTCCTCCGGTCATTCGGTACAATGCATTCCATGCAGGTGTGTGGGGCTGATCTTTATCCGTTACCGTCAGATTGGCTACGATCACATCCACCCTGTTTTCCGGTACTTCCCCGTAGAACTGCAAAAAACAAAAAGCATTTTACCTTGGCTGCAGAAGCACGCAAGAGCCACGCCATACTGAACATTCATCAATGTTAGGAAGTGCATCTTTCTTCACTGGAACCCTGACAACTTATCTAGCAAAGTGTACCTCAGGCCACCCAGAAAACTGATGGTTCGATTCCCTCATCAGCTTTTGCCTTTTGGCCTAAGCAGAATACTGTATCTAAGGGATATATATATATATATATATATATATAAAAATTTCAATTCTGCCTGCCAGTATACTATTTAATAAATAATAAATATTTACCATCTGTGAATACTAGGAGAAAAGCAGGGAAGGGTTATAAATATGCACATCCTTCAGCTACTCCCACCCTGTACTTACAGTCATGGCGGTGAACTCTGGAGGATTGTCATTGACATCTGTCACAGTGATGACAGCAGTTGCTGTGTTTGAAAGACCATATGTTGGGTTTCCTTCCATGTCCGTAGCTTGAATTATTAACGTATATTGTTGTACTTTCTAGAACACAAAATGACATCAATGTTAAGTTTCAGACAAAACTAACAGCACAGTAGGACAGCAGGTGTTTCCAAAATTGCACTTTGCTAAGCAGCAGAGCCTATCATACTGTTTATTCCAGTTAGCATTACCCAAAATGACAGGAGCAAACTTTGTGCCGCAGGAACACAGCACTGGGTTGCATCAAGCTGTATTGAACTACTGCTTGATCTTCTTCAAGAATCACCGAGACGAGGACAGACTGCCTGCTTCCTACTCTCACAATCAAAAACCCTTTATATGATTAACGCTACTATCACAGATTTACCAACACTTTTCAAACAGGGGAAAAAACAAGAGTGCGGTTTATACTAAAACAGGGTACGCCCTCAAAAGCATTTGGGAGAATTGAGCCAAGGCAGGTTTGCTGGCCAAACCGCCACGACTGCCAAGGTTTTGTTTCAGCCGAGCCCAAGTATAACACCACTGCTGCAACTTCTTGCGATCGCTATGGAAACCAAAGATGTCAAGGGTAAAGGAGATGAGTAAGGGCACTCAGAGAAAGGGGGAGGGAACAACAAACCACACAGGCTGTTTCCAGAAACATTAAAAACCCTGGCGGAAGATGGCTGCCGCCACCGCCTCCCCCCACCAACACCACTCCGCGTGTGCCGTCAGTAATGGCCCTCCCGAGCTAGGCGCCCCGCTCTCCCCTCATGGCTGGAGCGGGGCCAGGGCTGCCTACAGCAGCGTGAAACTGGTCAGATGTTTAAAACAAACTCGACAAAGGTTGTGTTGGGGAAAACAACAACAACAATTTAGAAAGATGTTTTCTGTGCAGAGTTGCTGAGAAGTTGTTCTTAACTCATCAAGGGTTTCTACTGTGACATGCAAATACTGTGCATGCTTTTTCATTTACCAGTTCAGTTTCCCAGTAGGTGTTACCATTCAGTTCTTTCCAAAAGAAAATGTACAAACATAAGGAGCTGCTATTACTCTGAACAGCACTTTCATGAATGGTTTGCTAACCACTTGCAAAAACCTTCTAGAAAAATAAAAATACTTAAAAGAAAAGCATACCCCCCACACACACACTCGGTACCTTATTTTCTCCCACTACTTAAGAGACTGGGGCATATGACGGATGACTTCTTAGGGAAACTTTACAAAAAGGGATTATCGATATCGATACAAAAAATAAACAAGAGCAATTGCACTGGTAACGCCAAACTTTCTTTCAAACTTTGGGCAGACACTATGGCAGACATTAGAGATTTAACGCAGTGTTTATGCACACTTCCAAGCAGCAAATGTGAGTCAATGAATAAAAAAAAGTTTTAAAAATAAGCTGTATGAACTTTTATCTCTGACTGAAGATGCTCAAGTCCTCTTTCACAAATGTACCCTTACAACACACCCCAAATGGGTTATTACTACATTTGCATCCCACAGCTCCTTAAAAAATAAAAAAAGATGAATATTATTTATACAAAAATACAATATGTATGTTTAATTGTGTGTAAGTATGCATACAATTTCTGGTTCAGAAAATATACTTGCAATGTGACCTGCAAAGGGCTTAAATAAACATCCTACAGGTTTCCTTCATGACACCAACAAGAGAAGCAGTCACAAGGGAATCAAACAAATACTTTTACGACTTTCATCCAAGAAAAAAAAATTTTACTTATTGTGAAGCAATAAAATCTAGAGCAGCATTGAAGCAACTCCTGCAGCCAGATGATTCTACGTTATTGAAACAGCAGGTGCCTCTGATTCATCTGAGTCTTAACACATTGATCCCAAGAAGCAAATTTCATTAAGGAAACTCCGTTATTATTACATGGAGAGTCAACTTCCGTACAATCTTCTTATTTAATTCCAACAGAAGCAGTGCACTAGAAACTGCCCCCAAAAGTGCCCCAAAAGACATCATAATTGTGCTTTTGTTTGTTTTTTTATCCTTTCCAGCACTCACATACACACTTTCAGCTGCTGGGAATGAAATTTCAGAAATCAACAAGCACACAACTTCCCAAGTATGGGGAAATTGGGGGAGGCACCTCTCCTCTCTTTACTGCGGGTTGAGAAGCAGCCAGGAATGAGCCGTGCAGCAAGTGTCAGCAGCCTGCACGGAGACTTTGCAGGAACACATCCAAAAGCAAACTGGCAGCTTCAAGAAAGAACGCAGACCTCATCAGGTCACATCTTTCCACTTCAACACAGGCCAAATAAAAGAGCACTTCACTGAATTAACCTCACGTGAGGCAGGAATGTCAGTGTGTAAATTTGAGTACCCTGCCTGCCTTCTTCGGCACCTCCTGCAGTAAGGCTGATGTTTTAATGCTGAAGTGAATTCCACAGCAATAGCAGAAGAAATAAGAACAGATGGATCTCATGAAAAAGCACCTTTTGTGATAGCAAGTGAAAGATTTCTTTTACCTTTAGCTGAGTCCCCTACCTCAGCAACTCTCCTCCTGTGCATGTTAAGCATTGTGCCTGTTAACCTAAAATACTAGCAGATGAGGAATGCGATCAGAGGAACCACTTTTTCTTTTTGAATTCATACAACACTTCCATAAATAATGGGTCACATAAGTTAAGAATTTAAAATCGTGTCTAGTATTTTATGAGCCTAATTAGAGCTTTACAAAGAAAGTCAAGACTTAGACATAAGGGCAGAATGGCAGAAGGGGACTCCAGAACCAGCTGAGGTTCCTGGATAACAAGGAGCCTTGTGCAACAAGGCATTCCCCAGCCCACTGTCAGAAGACCCGCTCGATTCAGATCTGGCTTTCTAGACTCCTGGTAGTTTTAATTTAATTGACTTCCACAAAATGACTCAGGAAATGGAGGAAGCAGAGCAATGGCTTGGGAAGGAAACTATTTTGTCTCATATTAGTCTAATTTAATATTTGAATGATTTAACATTAATCATTAATATTCAACATGTGCAAGAAATGTTTATAAATACTCATTTGGGTTTCAGTACAGTGATCCATCAGGAAAACTGATGGCAAATGACAAAGCTTTTCCAACTGTTAATGCGAGAGTCTAAGCTCCACTGACAGCTGGTTTCTTCTGACTTAAATCACACAGGTACAGTCAGTCAGTAAGTAATAAAACTCAGAGTTATATCACTACGTCCTTCTGAAAGTTCACCTGTCAAAGATGACCAGGGGATTTTTAAAACAAGGGCATATCTGCCCATCATTCTTTTAATTTAATAGGGCAATATTATAAAGATCAGGGTTTTCCTTTCCTCAAATCCATTCTCTTCAAAACCAACGTTAAATAGAATGAAAGTTAATAAAACTTTAAAAATTAATTGCAGTATCTAACGTTCTGTTTAGCTTTTCAAATCTTCTGATTGCCCCTTTCAAACTGAAACGCATCAGAATATTAATAGCCAACCCGGAGCATCAGAAAGTATTTTTGTTCTCCATTTTAAATAAGTATAAGCAAACAGCTAAAAGCTGAATAGCAAATCCAGTTTAAAAAACCTTCAGATTTAATGAGCTAAAATGAGGTTAGTAAAACAGAAGTTGAAACAAGATGTGTTGAAATAAGACTTGTTTGGATTTTATAGTTTGTTTATAAAATAATGCTTATCTCTTCTGAAGTTTTCAAGTAGTTCAAAAGCACAGCTAGTATGTGTGACAGATCTGGAGTTGGGAGGAAAATATTTTCATTCCCACCTCACAGATGGGTGAACCACAGCAGAGGATCTGGCACCACCCTTCTCCGGTGGTGGGCAGCGAAGAACTGTCTAGACGGAACGGGACTTGCCCAGCATGTAGCAGGGAATTACTGACAGTCAGATTTTATTTATTTATTTACAAATGCGTGTCCAGGCCTTGAGACAAGTCCCTATCTATGCAGCTTCCATACCGACTGGTTTATTTCTTAGAAATGTGCTTTTCAAATTTTAAACTTGGTAATATTTTTCGTAGTTTGTTTTAATAAGGAAAATTCAGATAAGGATTGCTGCAAATTTAGCAACCCAGCATACAAAAGATTTCAAATATTTACCACCACTGTGTGAGGAACAAGGAAGAGGACAGAGGGAGGACAACAGCTCTCCTGGAGCTTCCAAAATAAATAAAAATATATAGCCAATTCCATTTTCCATCTGCTCTTTGCCTGTGGAGCTCAGCAAGAAGAAAGGGCTGGAGCTGAGGAATACCTCATCACCAAGGCTGAGCACCTGAGGTCCTTATCTGCATCGCTCTGCTTTAGTGTGTACTTGTTCCTTAAAAGTAAACAGGCTTTTGAGACAAGATCCCTTCCATGACCCCATGGCACAGAGAGTGACTACAAGTACACAATGCGTGGGTCCAGTTTTCATCCCCATGCTGATTTCCTCTTTTCCAGGGAGAAAGTTCAGAAGGGAGAGAGAGAGAATTATCTGTAAGTTACTAGCAAAACCCGTGGTTCTTCACAATACTAAGTACAACTCAGCCTATGGGATGAAGACCTGCCTTACCTCTCTGTCAAGCCCAGCTGCTACGGTGATAATGTCACCAGTCTCGTTGTTGATTGTAAACATGTTTGGAGAGGGGCTGCTCGGGGCCTGTGACAAGATTCTGTATCTCAGCATCCCATTCTGAGCATTGGGATCATCAGCATCAATGGCAGTAACAGTCATCACGTAGGTTCCTAGCAGCAGGATAAATAATTGATGTTATATAAACAGTTTACTCAGATTACACAAGATCACTTACAAGCAATGGTCAGAGCATGTATTTCTTTTGGTAAACTCTGCACATTCCTTCACTTACTTAAAACAAACTGGTTAAACGCACGACTCACCAGCAGAGTAATTACAATACATAAGAGGAGATAAAAATACTTTGTGTTTCTAAAATATCAGATTTGCTTATAACTGAAAAAGCTCCATAAACAATGAAATCCTACAATTCTGCCATAAATAATATTTCTGTAACAACAGAACTCCTCACATTTAGATAAAAGCGTTACTAATTGGGCCAAAGGAAATATACTTAATTTTCAGAATTGGTGCACATACTGATAAGTGATTGAAAGTCAGCATAAATAATACTCTTTCAAAAGTCTTTGAGATGCATGTTCTTTCCATCTCAAACGCTAAGTCAATGCCGCAAAGTGCGAAAATATATTTCTTGTTCTAATCTTCCTAAAAAATTCATTTTGCACTACTGACAAATTAAGAAAGTGGTTTCACTCATTGTACAAACTTCAGTCTGAGCAGATCAGATTTTTAATGAGATGTCAACAACATTTAGGGTTTTCTCAAGAATTCAAATCAAACTGTTTGATTTCAAATCCCAGTATTTCCAAAGCCTCCGAGAATCAGAACTAGAACTGGATCGGATGATATTTTGGAAGTCTCTTATACCCTGACCTGTCAACTAAATAAAAGTCAATGGCTATCATGAACTGTGACACTATAAATACGATTTTCAAAAACAGGAACCTAAAAGTCATATTCTTACAGACTTCTCTGTTTTAGTTTATGTAGATAATACTTTCTCTCTTTGGAAATTAATCCTAGCATGCTAAAAAGTGAATTAAGAGTAAGGTGAAAGAATAAGACAGTATCTAAGATTGTGCTCATCATGCTAGTAAGACACCTTTGAAAGTGCGACAAGGTCTGAAGGCACCCTCCTTCATCACCTTCAAAATGCTACTGGATACCTCCCTACCCACCCACTTTGAAAGCCCTATGTGTTACCTGGCTTTGATCCTTCAGGGACTGTCCCATTCCAAACCTGGTGTAAGAATTCAGGTCTATTGTCATTCATATCAATGACATTAATAACAATGTCAATAGGATTTTCCACCTGGTTTCCATTAACATCCACTGCATGCGCTCTCAGCTGCAAAAATCATTAAAAGTATTAGAATTTGCACAACATACAGGCACAAATAGATACAATAATGGTGACTGGAAGTTTCAGGCCAGACATTTCTGGCTCAATGTATTTTGCTATCTGTCACTGCTCCCTCCTGTTGACCATTTGAGTTCTCAGGTTGCTAATGGAACTCCTGTTCAGACTTCTAAACTACTTTAAGGTTGCAGACTTACTACTTTGATTTGCTGAAAATTATTTTGAATCACGTAATTTCAATTAATACCAATGCCTACTATCATATATAAATCTGTTTTTAATTAGAAAACAGACTCTAGAAAGATAGATTTGTGTTACCTGGAACATCAAGGTAAGGTTTGTGGTAAGTCACTGTCACTAAACACACCAAAATACCTGGATAAAGTTAAGCTAAAGTTTATAGACTGAGTTGCAAAGACTCAGAAAGTTTTACTGAAATTTACTGCCTTACTACTGAAATTTAATGCCTTGATTGTCAGAAAGGACTGAGTAACTACCTTCGACAGACAGGTTTACCTAAATCATCTTAAATTGGACAGCCAAAAAAAAAAGGAACATAGTACTTTCTGAAAATGTAAACCTATGTATTATGTCCAGAGCCTGATAATTGCTAGGCAAAAAGAGCAACTTTCTCGTATGGCAGTCCTGCACACACACACGTGTGTGCACACATCTTCTGGCTACAAACCTACTAGAAAGAGGCAAGAGGGCATTATTAGCTCACCACCCTGGAAACAACTCCCACAAATGTAAATTCCTAAGTCAGTAAATCTTGAATTGTCAATGCCAAATTCTAAGTAAAAATCTTACGGATGCTGGAGCTGTTGTACTCTTGTGAGGGCCATTCCCCTCGCCTCCCCCTAGATGCCTCCTCTGTTCCGGAGCAGCATTCAAAGGGCTTCCCAGAGCGTGAGGCAAGGCATGTTTTAATCCACCACATGCTGAAAACTCTCTCTCGGAGTTGAGAGACTTCTGTAACAGTTTCAGCGTGGTCTCTCAAAAGCACAGACAACTTCAGGTCACAGCCTGGTCTCCCCTCTCCGTTCAAACCTTTCTTTTCCACTAATACTGGAATCCGTGGTCTACTTTGTCAATTACTTTAGAGCAAAGAATATCATTTTCATAAGCTGACAGACCTAATTTACAATTCCATTAAAATGCTTAGATTTGTCCCTGAAAATGAAAATTGGTAGGCTATTCTTCCCAGCCATTTCTCAAACCACAACTGCTGCAATTCTAATAGCAGTCACGTCCTAATTTAAGTTGCTGAATTAAAAGTAAACTTTTGAAAAATATACAACACAGTGGAGACTGTGATCAATGGTCTGTATTTGAAATATAAGCTACAGTATCCAGATTTAAATCTCTTGAAATTACTTTA
>VZSC01005224.1:425471-436509 GCA_013398225.1 Steatornis caripensis
TTCTCTAAATACATTTAATCACTGTTTATGTATGTTAATGTATTTAAGCTGCTTAAACATAGTAAGAGTTACCCTTAGTAAATACAGCAAATACAAATCTGCTACGAACTCTTCGAATCATATCTCATAGAAAACTAAATGCCGGCTGCTCAAGTCACGTTTGAAGCAGATGTTAATCTTCAATTTGATAATCTGATTTATGGTAAATTAAACTCTTACATGAAAAGAAGCAATCTGTTCCCGGTCTAAAGGCTTTGTCACAGACAGCTGTCCTGAGATGGGGTTGATGATGAAGATGCCTGTTGGAGGTTGGTCAGCTCCTGGGCCAGTCACACTGTACCGTAGCGAGAGGCTTTTGTCACGATCGGATCTAATCTACGTGTCAAAAAAAAGATAATGTTTACATTAGCTATAAACAACCAGTGGATGGGACTGCTGTGAGACAAGTAGCAGGTTTTTGTTTGTGGGTTTTTTTGTTTTGGGGTTTTTTTTTTCAATTTTTAAGCTAAACCTGTAAAAATAATTATTCTGGAAATGGTATGAAGTTATTACAAAGCTTGAAGTTTTCAATTGCACTCTTTGCTTGTCAGAAAGCTGGTCAATGAATTTTCAGGAACATAAAAATATCCCTGCTATTTCTCATAATAGGATAAATTGTATTAAACCAAAATAAATAAGTATTCTTACCTTAAAAAGAATTGCTTAGATCCTGGAGAAAACAAACTATAACAAAATGACATAAGAAAAAGAGTCTGTTTTGTTCCCCACCTCCCCCCCCATGTCTTCCCAGACCAAAGCTACAGACTCTCTTCCGCTACTGGCAGTAGCCCTTTAGAAAGTCGCCATTTTTGTTTAAAGACTGAACTTTGGTCTCATCTTCCAAGGAAAAAAATTGAAGGTCAGTGCATCTGTGAGGAGCAGATGAATCACCAGCATGCACATCAACAAAGCAGAGCAAAACTACATCCTATCAGCTTGGGCTAATGCTCTACTGGGTTCCAAAAGATCCTTATAGAAGTTGATGATGACCAACCAGTACCATGGCTGGAAGCCCTCTCCTGTGCTGGGCTCCTGGCAATGGCCACGTCTGTGCTGCATAATCCTACGGAGCAGCTGGTGTCCTCACCCCGTCACATCCCGTTTCCTCCTGCCTCCTGGTGCAGTCCGCCCTCCGGCTCACCCCCACACCCTTCACCAGGTGGAAAACTCCAGTGCAGAAGACTGGACCAACTCCTGAACTAGCAGGGATTGTCCTTAACCACTTCAGTAAGTCATCACAGCACTTACCACCCAAACCAAGGTCACCTTCCACCAGTACAGGAGCATAGTGACAACTTTAAAAAAAAAATGCGTAAGTGCAGCCTGGCCCAATACACACCGAGGGAACAAAATAAACCAGTCCAAAAGACTGACAAATGTTTGGACTATGAAGAGAACATCATACACATAAAATCTCTTCAAAAGCTCTCAGAGGGACGCTGAAACCGCATTTCTATTAACCTCCTTACCCTAACTAATTCCTGAGGAAAAGGTCCTCTGGAATTTTCTGGTAGGTTGATTGGAGGAATAACCCAGTCTCTCTTCTGCCTCTTCAGAGGGCTGCCGTGCTTGTATTGTTGCCATGGAAATATGATGTCTTCAATTTTCTTTTCGTCCTTTCCCAGGTACAAGATAAAATTAAGCACATGTTAGAAGGAGAATTACCAGTAGATGTTATAAAGTAAGTCAGGTACAATTACATAATTGACTGAAAGGCTGTCCTTCCTCTGTCTTCATAGAACTGTTTTATTTGCATTCACAGTGCAGTATGAAAATAACCAATATTATTTACAACTGCACTGCAAAATTTTAAGAACTCATTTTCTTTTTTCCTTATTAAAGTTGGAGGAGAAATGGAATTGTAAACCATTTATAACATGGCACTACTGTGTAAACTATTCTGCACTTTCTGAAAAGTATTTAATATTTTGCAGTACTTAATAGTATGCCTTTATGTATTTCTCATTAGCCAGAACTTCAGTTCAGGTAATGCACTACTGTACATTAAATTTAGATCGAGGTGTGATAAAATATAATTTGAGTTCCAAGAGATGTTTAATACATACTGGTAAGGAATGTCTCAAATATTTATGACCCTATTAAATGCCATAGAATTAATGCTGTAATTATTTTAAACCTGTGTCAGCCATGATGGATGCAGTAGATGACCCACTTTACACATTAGGCATTAATCTCTGCTGGGTGTCAACATTCCCTTCCTATTCCCTTCTATATCTGCACTCATTTCAGCCTTTGAATCTCAGCACACATAGAGCCATGCTTGCTTGCTCAAGGGTGGAAACAGGGTGACAAAAACTTTTTCTAAATCTTTTAAAACTTTTTTTAAAAAAATCCCAGACAAATATTCCACAGAGTAAAAGCAGATGCCCAACTGAAGGCCAGATTCCACTACTCTACATTCTGCTGATGGCAAGGATGCCTGAATTGCATCTTTGGAAAGAACGTGGCGTGCCCTGGCATACCTAACCATCTGCTCTTTCACTAGATTTTTACAGAGAAAATGACAACATTTCCTTTGTTAAAAACATGCCTTAGAAGATTTAAAACAATCATCAAGTAAGCAAACAAAAAACTGAGGATTAAACAGCTTTGGTCTCCGGTGTGTTCTTAAAGAAAATGTCTTGCATAACCACACTATTCCGATGTTATACTTAAATCTTTAATGAATACCTATTACAGGTATGTTAATCAATGAATAAATTTTGTTCTTTATTTGTAAATCAAGCACTTTGTAAGAGAAGGTAAGAAACAGCAGGTAGTAAGTAATATAACAAAAACGGCAGTAGACCTAATACTGTTTTCTTAACATGAATGCATTGTAATTTGTATATTGCTAGGTTTGATTTTTGTTATAGCACACGGTTTATCCTCTGGCAGCTTCCAGCAGAGGGAGACTGTCTTCCCTACCAAGCAGTGCTGGAATCATGAATAATTTACCATCTCCATTTGATTATGAAGGGACAAGACAAAGCCAATATTCCCTGCCAGAAATGCTTTCCTACTATTGCTGTAAATCTACCGCTCCCATCTAATAAACGTGACTGATGCATTCTAGCACAAATCTGTTTATTCTGTGGTTATATTTAGCTGCTTGAATAAATACTGTAATACTCTCAAGCAATTTAAAATAAAGAAATGAACGTGTCCGACTTAAATTCAGGTATAAATCTCAAAGTACACAAACAAAAAATCTCAAACATAAATGAATCCTATATACTTAAACAGATATGCCTTTCCATGCCTTAGCAAAGCTACAGAGTAACAAGCTATAAAAACACTCTTCCTGAGGCTCTGGCTTTGCATACACTACTTGTCATTAATAAAACGCCTCAGAGAGGTAGATGGCAGACAGAATCAAATCCCTATTTTTAGGCCTGTTTGCGGGGACACATTTATACACTCTGTGTTTAGTTGTTGTTTTACCTTTTCTAAGGCCCCTGCTGGTTCAGGGGTTAGCTTCACTCTCATTTGCCATTCTTCCTGGGTTTCCTTGTCTTGAGCCGATACAACGAACTCTGTGGGCTCTGCTGAAAGTTGAAAGCTTCTCTCTGCATAGACCACACCATCTTCACCTACTCTGAAATCTTCCGGCTCACTGCTTCCAAAGTGTATTTTTTTGTTTTCATTGCAGCTTTGAAACCTCACTGTAAAACAGACACACAAAACAAAGAACAAAAAATGAAAAATCAGCCCACTTGAACTCAGCGTGACATAAAGTGCATTAAGAACAAATACTCAAAAGCAGAAAGACTTAACTTGTTGCTGCTATTACCACACGCAATTATGAGTTAAGACTTGTACTTCAGGGGTCAGTCCACGTAACAGCAACGTCCTTTTGCAGACTGCTAGGTAGAGGGAAGCTTTTAACCCCAGACACACTGGTCTCCCAAAGACATCCCCGTGGCACATTGGAACAAGAAATCAGTAAAGCCGATTGCACAGATAACAATGTGAAGTGCACAAAACAGAACTGTAACAGGTTGCTGCTCTCTTTACCCAATTGCTTTCACTACCACTTAGCTTCTGGGTTACTGCAAATAACAGTAGGTAAAAAATGGAAGTGTGCTTTTACAACCAATGATTGCTCTTTAATGTTTCCAAAGCATTATGAAGTATTTTGATTGTACGGGCAACAGAAGTGCCAAACGTCATTATGAAGGCTGTGCTGAAATGCACATCGTGAAGATGAAGATGAAATGAGGCTTTATGCCTCATTTCAGTTATTGGACTTTTTATATTGTGCTAAACCATGCACAAACTATNCTTTTACAACCAATGATTGCTCTTTAATGTTTCCAAAGCATTATGAAGTATTTTGATTGTACGGGCAACAGAAGTGCCAAACGTCATTATGAAGGCTGTGCTGAAATGCACATTGTGAAGATGAAGATGAAATGAGGCTTTATGCCTCATTTCAGTTATTGGACTTTTTATATTGTGCTAAACCATGCACAAACTATTCAGCTTCAAAACCTAAAAGTCCCTTTCAAGAAAAATCACTACTAAATGTCATGCATCATATGCTACCTTCTGTAATGCACTGTTTCCAAGAAGGCACTGAGAAAAATCATCATACCTTTTCGCATCCTTCAAGGACCGATCTGATGTTCAGATGACAAATAAAATTTGTTCCCTTACTGCACCCTTTCAGTTATCCAGAACACCCCATTTGCCCCCTCCTGACAAAAAAGACTGTACAAAATACTTCTTTGATACAGTCTGTCATGTACAAAAATGAGACAAAGCACAGCACTCCTCAAAATAAATGATAAAATGTCAATGTTCTTAACACTGATTTTGCTGGGCTGGGCAGGGATACTGCTCTTTCCAGATGGCTTGCAGAGTCTGAAGGTCTCTCGCCATGAAACACCAGCCTCACCTAAGGGAGAAGAGCATGCCATGTCCCACAAAGGACTGAGCCCAGGAAGAACAAGTCTGCCTGGGTAAAAGGCTGCAGGGGTCACTGCTAGGGCTCCTCCTGTGGCCCTCCTTGTAGATGTTGCCTCAGGTCTTCCTCATTAGCAGCCAGAATGCTTCACTGAAAAGCTAACACTCAGCATCTCATAAGTTTTTGTACTTATTACTCTCTGGGCAATCCGTATTGCTCAAGTCCATCCTACCTGCTCCATAAAGTACAACTGACTTCCTTTCCTATGTATCTACAGACTACAGGTCTGCAGGATTTGGAGAAAGTGACAGAGCACCTGTCTTGGTTTGCTGTTCACATGGGTGGAGAAAATTGACAGGCAGAAGGGTCCAGCTCTCAGATGTTCCCCACTCATCGCAGGGATCTCCCACTCTTTTCGACACTGAGCCTCATGGCTTGAGTCAGCTTAGCATGATGGTATGCAGAGACTCAACAGCAAACAGATAAAATGCACGATTCTAAGCCAAGGATATAAAATTACCAGTTAAAACAGCTGTATTGGTACACAGTCTTAATTCTGTAATTCTGATTAGCCAACCTTCAGAGCTGGATAGTCTGTATTGTTTAGCACAAAAATAAAGAGGTGTCCACGAAGAGTTTACTGAAAAGTCACTGCATCTAATGATTTAAGAACTTAATGACTGGACTATTAAACAGCGCTGTTTGTACTTGGGTTTGGAGGCACAGGCCACCCATACCCCCAGGCATAGGAAAGCTGGGCCTCCTTCAAGTGTCATCTCTGTTCACAAACAAAACTCTTCGTTAGAAACAGTTCCCATTAAGAGACTAAGGAAAAAACCAGCCAGCAGTATGTCCCACAGCTCTGTGCCTCTGCTGACCTCTCATCTTAGCTACAGTTACTCTCTAAATCTGCTCTTCAAAAGAGTGTCTTGACCAAAAGGATGAAGAACGAGCCAGATTCACCTCTGGCTCTTCTCAGACTTACTTCTGAAAAGTAGGGAGTCGGAAATAGAATGAATATTAATTTAAACTTTGATCAACAGGTGAATTTTAGAATGAGTATTACTGTCATTAGGGTCCAAAAGACTAAGATAACACATCAATATTTTATAAAAAAGTATTTCCCAACTGTTGTACAGTAACATTAATGTATACATTTTTATATATTCAAATTCATAAGGAAGAGAATTTTCTTCCCCCATCTTCATACATATAGACTCCAGTAGCCAAAAAAACCCAAGAAAAAAACCATCCTGCTAGCCACTTTATTGATGTTCCTCCTCCAGTTGACTGTATATTATGAAATTCAGTGAAAATCCCTTTCCTTTGACAGAATCCTGGTAAAAATGTATAAATTGTCAATGCTTTGTGAAAATTATTCTCCCTTTGCACGGAGCACACGTTAACAAATTATACTCATGTATAACCATCCATAATCAAATTACCTTGACAGAGTACAGGTTGTGCAGTAGCTACTCGCCCCACAACTGCGTGGTTATCAGTCTTGTAAATTCAATTTACATCACTTTGCTTCATTTTTCAGTGTTCAACTGGTATGAACAAAGACTGATTTCTGACTGTAGGTTTTTAGGCAAAGATTTTTGCAAAAAATGCAACAGGAATTTTTTTTTCCACCAACCATGTTTTCTAAGAACCACACAGAAGAGAGGCATGCTTTCCAAAAGTTATTTTCTGTTAACAGATCAATTGTACGGATTCTTTTTGTTTTAAAAAGGGTTAACCAGGTATACTACACAGTATCTAGTCACTTTATATGCAATAGGAAGAGCAACCAAGTATCTTATTTTACTGCTTTTTAATAACATGCTCCACGAAAATTATCAGGTATGAGTATCTCACAATCTGTAAAAACAACTTGCTGATTTTTAAATATTTATCTTTTGAGTATCTTCCATGCCTTCTGAAAAGTACCTGCTTTTTAAAAGATTTCTAAGTATATTACCTAAAAGTGCTAGGAAGCATTCATTCATCATCTGAAATATAACTATTTTGGTCCTATCAGAACAATAATACACACACCAGCTTTGATGCATGGGAGTAAATCCAAGTAGTTTGCATGCTCAAAACAAGGCTGTACACAAGGATTTACAAAAATCGGGTCTTCAAACGGAAGAAAAATTTTATTTAGTATTAGCATATGATTATTATTAAACATTAGATCCAAAGACAAAAGATCATTAGTATCCTAATTTAGAAATCTTTTCCTAAAACAAAGACAAGTGTAATCTATTAAAAAAGAAAAAGAGCGAACCTCTGTGACTACAACATTCTAAAATGAAAATCTACAGCTCGGTGGTATTAAAGCAAGCTTTCAAGTTAACATGCTTGCATGGAAGTAATTACAAGGTATGTATACATGTGTAGTGTACAGAACGTTAAGAACTAAACACGCAAATTTATTTGAAATGCACTAGAGAGCCACACCACTCACACTCAAGTCTAAATGAGACGAATGATTCACAGTATCTATAAAATACATGTCTAACCTCATGTACCTTACTAGTAATCTTCAATTAGGTAGAAACATTTCTCAGACAATAAAAACTCTTCTTCAGCTACTCGTGTTGGTTTGAACTCTTTGGTACCCTGTTTCTGCTCTTTTTATCTTAGGCAAATAATACCAGAATTACTTGACCCAAGGACTGAGTGCAGAATGACATAATGGGCTATATTATTAACATCGGGGTTTTTATGAAAATATTCATCTATAATATAGAATATTAATACAGAATTTTCATTACTCGCTTTGCTCCCAAGATAGTTGCGTTGAGTTTGCCATCTGGATTTCTGCACATTGGAAATACCCAGTTCACTTCTAGACAACATCCACATGCATAAAAACAAACAAAAAAAGCGTATTTCCTTCTGTAAATTTGCTGGAACAGTATCATTTCTCTTGACCGCTATTCTCAATGCCTAAGCATCAACCTCAAGGCTAAGACTCACTTAGAGTACATTATGGAAATTGCAACAAATTCCAAGTGCCAACAACATATGCACTCCAGCAATACAGTTAAGAGTTTGTATCATAAAACGGAAAACCCAGATATATTTAATCCGCTCAGAATCACTCTGCAGCAGATAAAATAAACAGAATAAGAAAGTAGCTTACATGCGACTACCTGCCAGAAACCACTTTTACCTTTGACAGAATGAGAAATTATATGGAAACACTCTGCTTGAACTGTCTAGCTCTCTGCATACTTAATATCTGAACGCTGCCTTCTCCAAGAACACTCTGTATTTAACAAGTCTTCCCACTTTTCAGAGAGAGAAACCGTAGAAAACTACACTAAAACACATAAAAAACCTAACTACTTTATAAATTAGTCATCTATTCAGACTGGTTACTTCTGTATCTGTAAGGTGATCTCTTAGTCCTACTAAGAGAGCGCACACATGCTCGTATTTCAGCTCATAGCTTGTTGGAGTGGCATGTGAAATGCCCATGAGACATCCTCTACTACAATTATAGACAACCTCCAAGAGAAGTGGAGTTTTGACATCATGGTGGACCACTATATTCTAAGGTGCCTCTTCCATCACCAGCAGCACTTTTAAAGTAGGTCTGATTTTAGAACTTCCTGAGACCAGCTTAAAAGTAGTATTTAATTTTTGATTTTTTGGACATATGGGTGGTCTACAGCAGCCAGGAAGATGTCTTGTTCTCACCCGTAAGCTGAGAAAATTAGCTACAGAAATTGCTGATGCAAAATAAATATGCAATATAATCAGGTTATTTTAGACAATAGCATTTTCCTACCTGTATGATAATTCAATTTGTCATTATATCCTTTAGAGGCACTTCAATATACCTGTGTTGTTTCTAATAGGTTCTTCTCGTCTTTATTCTAATCCCCTTTTCTTCTCTACTTATGCACTGTAGTTTATCCCGTACTCCAGACCATCCAGAAAAATCTCAAAGTGCTACTCATTTTGAGCCTTTCTGGAGTAACCAACCTACGCCACTTTAAAAGAAAGCCTGGCTGTCAAAAGGCAGCTGCTTACCACTTTCTGAAAGGAAAGCCTGCTAATTCAGTAATTGCTTTTGGAAACCTCTGCCTTTGTGCTGAGCACTGCCTTCCTCCACCCCAGCCCACACTGAGTAGAGAAGGCTACTTCAGCAGGTCACATGAAACACACAGCTGGAGTTTTGCCACTTAGCAAGGGCCAGATTCGCCTTTGCTTCTCATTCGTTATCTTCACAAGCCTTACACGCTGGTGCCAAGTGAAAGCCAGGCTACAAAGCTTGCAAGAGGGGAAAAAAAACCAGTCACACCAAAAAGTTTCAACAGAGGTAAAACTGGGGATACATTCAAGCTATTTACCAACTATCGGTGTTCCATGATTTGACTCACTGCAGCTTAACTTTCCACATTTCCATGCTGTGCTGTTTTCTTAATCATTTGTCTATTCAGTTAGGAGAACAATAATTAAAAGGAAAAGTAATTTCCAAGAGTTATGGCTTAATTCATACTGTACACTTACTTCATTAACTGAGCGCAGTTCCAGAGTGATCTGCAGCAGGCATTAGGTAAAACCTAGTACTAATATATGACTTTACTCTGTGGAATTAAGATCCTAAGTGAGTAGTACACAGCAGAAAAGCTATACAGTTGTACCAAAAGCTGTATGATATACTGGTAAGAATAACCTGTGCTAGTTACTGCAATTGACGTTCATTCAATGCAATGCCCGTTCCTGCCCCACTCCCCAGACTGTTCTACATAGGCGAATATGCGCGTTTCCCAAAATAACATAGTTTCAAAGCAATCTGGCAGGCTACACAACAGCAGGTCAGTGGACATAGACCGCCCCCTCCCTACTGCTGCAGTATATATTTTTAATTCTTAATTTGTACAATAGAATTTTAAGGTTTTTTTTCTTTTCAAGTATTTTCCTGCAGGGTGCAAACAGGAAACATTAAAGCCCAGCACACACTCTGTCCTACATTAGAGGACTGCCTCCTCATAAACCCTACTAACTCAAACACTAAGGCCTGTTTTTAAAGTATTTTCTTTCACAGGTAGCTATCACCAGACTGTCCGATTCTGGCATTCACAGTGAAAGACTTGCACAGTTCTTTAAAACACCATCTAGTTTCCAGTTCCCATAATCCTCTTTGTTTACAGAACAAAGTCGTAACATGCATGCCAGAATGAAAATGGGGATAATGTTCTTTCTATTCGATAGAAATGCCTCTGCAGCTTTTCAGAACGGGAATACCAGCCATCAGCAAAACACAGGACTGCTATCTCAAACAGAGTCCAAATTATATTTGATTCACTGATCCTTTTCAGCCCTTGCCTCTACCACTCACTGACACAAAGCTCTTCTGCGCTTTGACACCCCTTTTGTCTTTATTTTAGAAAAAATAAAATGCAGAAAAAGAGAATAAGCATCTTCAAGAAGGGGAAGTACTTATATTTCAACAACTGCTTTTGTTTTAAAAGACAAAAAGGTTTCTTTCCCTTTTCCTCCACTCTGTATTGTTTAAGGCAGTTTCACTATAGATGAGCCTATAGGCCCCTGCAGAGTTCCACGCCAGCTTTTTTTCCTAAATGATGCTAGCTGAAAGAAAACTCAGTAATAAATGTCATTTCTGTACTCTGGAGTATGCAATGCACCTTTAATACTTTCCCAAGTATACCATTCTACACAGTAATAAAAAGAAGGATTAAACACTAATCTCTTATAGCCATAATGCATCAACTGACTACACCTGCTAAAATCCAATTTGGTAATTAAAAAATATATCTACTGAACAGTCAAACCACGAGACTAAAGGGAAAGTACTGCCTCTGCAGATAGCTAGCAGAAAACAGTTTCAAAATTCAGGCACTTAACACAAACCTATTTTTACTTCTATTCATTTTTATGTGACCTTAAGCAGTGTAAGAAACAAATACCTACAATTATGGTGCAGCAATTAAAGGGCAGTTTTACTGTTACAGTAATGACTTAAATATCTAGTAAAAACTAGATAAGCAGCCTTTTAGTCTATCTTTAGAAAATGCAAAAAACCCTTTAGCTTATTCTTTTTTCTCCTCCCCACCCCCCCCCCCCCCC
>VZSC01005224.1:436593-489056 GCA_013398225.1 Steatornis caripensis
TTTTTCCCCCCCCCCCCCCCCCCCCCCCCCGTTAGTAATAAGGAGAGTGAGAACAGAGAACAGATGCTTTTATATGTTGGAATTGCTGTTTCTGGCCCAAAGTCCTTCTAGGCTTCAGGTTTCATGTTTTTTTCTAGCTCTTCTTCCTTTCTTTCTTTATTCCTCCTCCTCCCCTTAAGTGTTGGGTTTTCTAGGTTTTTTTTTTAAACTTACTTTACTCCCTGATGCTCCCATTTTTCCCGCCCCCTCTTTCAACTGTGCTCCTAGCAGAGGTGCAGAGGTGCCAAAGCGTCATTAATTTCAGGCTGAAAACCCAGGCTGCTGCTCGGGCTTCGAGCACACCTAGCCAGAAAGAGCCTGTCGCTGGAGGGCTGTCTTCAAAAAAATAAACTAATTAACTAAATAAATAAAAATGCAAGCTCCTGGAATTTCTGTAAAGAGCCGGAACTTGCTGAAATATCAAACGGGCATGTACTTTGAAATGAGCTGATGATCTGTTTCATTAAGTCAACCCGTCAGCATTTTTCCACAGTGGCTTAAGCCTCCACACTAAGAGGGGTTTAGGAACAACAACAGAACACAGGGCAGAAGCATGGGTCTATCACGTTTAGGCTACATGTCACTTCTTACTATGAAAAGAAATACAGTGAGATAAAATTAGGGATTTTTCTCATTAAATTATATGACTGTTGAGGTACAATCGACTGTTGTATTTGCATTGCATTGTAACAAACTAAAACTCCCCGCTCTGACAAAATGGCAGTGATCCTGCCAACGCTCCTGCTTCCTATTTTAAAAGAAGTGTCTTAAAACACATGCTGGACCATTTAATATTCTGTATTCTGCTGCATACCCCAGGATACCACCCATCACCTGGGAGCACATTTTGCAGTCCCTCCCACATGGCTATGGATGCAGCAAGGGGAAAGTGGACAGTTTTCCCTAAAATTGCTCTTGAACTTAACAAACCAGTGCACATTTGAGTGTGATGACCCCCCACAAACATCAGCACTGCTTTTCCTCTCTCCTTCCTTCTTCTGTCTGGTCTGTCCAACACTGGTGGCTTTTGTTACTCCCCCACAGGTCACTTCTCTGGGCACACTACGGTCTGTTTTTCAAAGCTGCAATTATTTTTGATGATTACTAAAAGGTCCTTAGTCATCCTCAAGTTACCACGGGAGCTCTGAGTGCCGCTTCTTTCCTAAAAGATGAGTTTCTGTTATCTCTGGAGGGAACCTGGAAAACCTCCCAGACAGTGGAGCTGGACACGGACACAACTGCATCAATGTCCCCACAGAAAACAGCAGGCACAGCCGATCTCAAAGCAGAACCACCCTGTAACACAGGGGTGCTCATCACCTTAGCAAATGGATAATAGTGAAAAAATATCCTATTTGCTTGAACACTGTGCTTTTGTATCAAAAAAGGGCAAGAAACCTACCAGTTGCCAAAAAGGATGGAAGAAAAGCAGGGATGGCCCAGCAGTATTTACACTGATGTATTAGATAGCAATAAAAAACATAAATCCCAGGGATTATACTATCACTGGATCATGTCCGGTAGGCCTCAGGCAGAAAACTAGTTGCCATGGCAGCTTAATGTTATCTAGTCAGACCTCAGGTTTTTATTATTATTATTAAACACAGATATCTGACCTTAAAAATCAAAAAAGCACTTGGTGGCTGGTGCAGGCTAGTACGGTGTATTTCACAGCCATGCCACAGCAGTACTTCCCGTAACAGAGCAGAGGACTCAAAAAGCTAGGGCAATTATGTCTGCCTCATTATAAGGGAGTACCTGTGGGTGAAAGTAATCTCTAAATGGGTATTCTCTTCCTCTGCGTATCGCTTTCATCATTTAAAATGGCAGAAGTGACATCCCAATTAATCATTAATTAGTTAATCAATCATTAAAGAGGGGAAATATCAAGAGAACTGGCAGGAAAACGCCTAATTTCATGTATTTGAAGGTACCACTGTCACCTGGGTTGTTCATTCAGTAGCTTGTTACAGCACCTCTCCAAACACACCTCACATTCACCCCTAGATTCAATAAATGTATGTAGATACCTTAAAAATAAACAAAGGACCACTAATATTAGCCATCCTGTTTAAATGAACTAGATATACATAGGGAATCATTTGACAGTGCTGACCATGGAAGTTCACCTAAAACATTGCAACACCATAGTGAAACCTTAAATGTTGTAGTCAGTCCTACACATAGCAGCGAAGAGTAATTAGTACAGATTTTACATGCTTTTCCTCCTGAGCTAAAATAACTACAATGATCAGAAAAAAAAAATCCAGTGCTGGAGTACTTTTTAGTGACAGGCACTTAGTGAACGCTCACAGATGATTATTAATTACTTTTATCTTCTTGGTTGATTACCTAAACCATATTCTCAATGAGATGAAAACTATCCATCGTTGCAATGTTACCAAATCTCAACATCACAAAAAGAAAAACAAAAGAGGAAGAGAAATTGGGCTTCTTTGGGTCTGAGCTACGGACTCAGGACCTCAGACTTGAGTTTTTTCAAATTACTATTTTATTTCCTGTGTGGTCCACCTGGCTCTAGGTAAGTTAGAGAAACACTAGCTGCAAGCAGAAATAGTATCATTACTTCATGTCTGACTGCACTATATAGTGTAAACTCTTTAAAATTACGGACATGAGGTCACTTGTGTACAGCTGACACAGTTTATGTCAAAATTCAAGCGATGCTACTTTCCTTCAAGTTTACCATTGTTTGCATATCTTGTCTAGGGATTACAAAATTATGAGGCTCAAATAATCCACTTAAATTCAAACTGACAGTAATAAAATTGACAGGAATAAAGGTGTTATGCTGATAAAAAAACTGATAAAAAATTTTCTTGGCAAAACGCAGACAAGCATGACAGCAGCACTACATGTTACCTGGATAAATACAGGCAAGTAAAAAAAAAAAGTACTTGGATACAGTATGCAGAAACATGCGAGGGATACAGACAGACTTCATTCAAGAGGCAACTTTCAATACAGCCACCGCAAAACTGAGACATATTTTAGGATCCTATGCCAAGACAATGCTGTGCAAATTTATGCAATTTATTCCAGGTGGGAACTGACAGAGACAGACCTGGTTGCACAGACTCTCATTTAACAATCATGATTCAGTCCAGCCACAGCAGAACTGAAAAGAAAAAGATCTTCTGATATATTTGAAGATAACGCTTCCTGTGATAAATGCAGTAATTTTTTTGTGTGTCTAGACATTCCTGTGGGCCTTGTGAACGCAAAACACAAGACACTTGACATTCAAATTGTGTTAGATTAGAATAATGCCTGAAAATGGCAGGGGCTTGACTGATTGAAGCAGAACTGAAAATTCTACTTTTAGCAAAGCCTGAGGACGGGAGCAGGATATTACCTTTCTGAACCCTTTTGCTGTGTTGAACAGTTACATGAGCTTCGAGACCAAAGATCACAGTTATAAATATTGCAGTGAAAACCCTACATGTGAAAAAGGCTCCTAAAGGGAATCATTAGGATTCATTTCTGGATGTGGCAATTAACCTATTACTGTCTCAGTCAAGACTATTTTGCTGAGAAGCGGTGAGGTATTGTACTCTATGCAGTCTCGATTTTTCAATTATTAGTCATGACATCCTAAGTTTCTTAGTAAAGATTACACAGCATCACCTTCCAAATGCACAGACTGCAAAGTGTCCGGGGATTATCCCTACAGCCATCAGTACAACGGGCTTGATCCTTGACCGAGTCCTAAGTACTAGATGAAAATAGTAATAACTTCTAACATTTGCATGAATCAAACACAGTCCAAGCACCTGGATAATAGAAACATTCAGTGGCAACTTGCAGAATCAGTGCATCACAAAAATGAAACTAAATTTGCCTTTAGAAACCCAAGTAGTGTCTGATTCTAATAGGAAGGCATTCCTCACTTTGCTTACCAGAATACTAAATACTCATTTCCAAAAGGAATCTGAGTGGAAAAGCCCCATTGTAATACACATTTCAATGGCTATTTCTACTGCCATCTGTTTTCCTCTCAATTGTCCTCAAATGTTTGAATTCTCCGAAAAGACACCTGTGGCATTCACTTGTGAGAACAAACATCTCTTTTCAGTTCCTCTCCCTAGAAAACAATGCCAGTTTGCAAAGGGAATAAAGCAAGCCATGCTACACTTGCTGCATACTTCAGAAAATACTACCCAGAGTGTCCTACAGTAATGACCACTGATGCAGAGGTATTTTTCCTTAGGATAAGCATTATTATGGACGTCTTGTACAAAGATCACCAAAATGTGGTCCTTCGATAGCTAATATAAGCAGATTCATGATCTAGCTAAACGATTGTAAAAGTTACTCATGGCAAAATTCTTTCCTGGTGCATGAGGCATGGTTTCTCTCCAATAAATCTCAGACACTTACTATAACCAGGACATGTCTTTGTATGCATATGAAAACGCTTTCAGTCCATAAATGCAATAGTTTTGCTTATTGAGAGAAGACAAAGTCATTCAGCAGGACAACATACTGAATTGCTGTTGAAACAAAACCGTAGAGCATGAAACAGCAACCTGTCATCAGATGTTGGGAGTCTGATGTTCAGCAGCAGCAGCTAAACTCGCCCTCTCCTCCCACCTATGTCTGAGGAAATTAACAGCCATCTGCATGCAGGTCTGGCCAGCGTACATCCTGCAGGCAAGGGCTGGAGTCAAACTCTGCAACACTTTTTAGGATCTGTTTCACTAGGGTTTAGGGCTGTGTTCTAGGAAGTTAAAAAAAAAAACCAAACCCCCCGAAAAACCCAAAACACAGAACAAAACCACCACAAAAACCACAAACAAAAAAACAAACCAACTCAACAGAAGAAAAGCCACAAAATGACCCCGCCTCACACACCCCCTGAAAACTGAACTAAAATAAACCCAAGGCTCAATGCTTTCTAGTAATCTCAAGTAACTTCAGTGCAGGTGTTCTCCCCTGCAATCTACTTTCTAGTAAAATGTGTACATAGTAATTGGAGAACGTACCCATATGCAGATCACCCTACCTCATTCGGTAATATATTAAAAGTGAGGAACGCTGTTGCCCTCAGGAGGAGGCCCCCAATGAATACAGCCCAAGAGCTTGCAAACACAGGCTCGGTAGTTGTCAAAAGGCACTATCCAGAACATGTGGCGTCACACGTCTCCAGCTTCGTTTGGACAGGCTGCTCACGGGAACCGTACTGCCGACCGTCCTGCCCAGCAGAAAGAGCCCATGTCGCTGGTGCACAACACATTGATGAGGTGATCAGACAGGTTAGCAAGCAATGTCATCACTTTACCTACCTGTCTCAGCCGAGCGCTCGGAGACCAGAGTTTTAGTAAGTTGGGCAATGGCTATGGTAAATGAGTGGTGCGTTACTTTGATTTGCCTCTCAGGGTTCAGGTAGTGGTATCTAAAGCTCACCTTCCCAGGAGAGTCTTCCCAGGGATTTGTGCAAACTAAAAGCAGCCTCTCCAGCAGCAGGAGGAAGCAGCAAGTGAAATGGAACAGATCTGACCTTACACTAAACATCTGAGCTACATTTTAAAATACTGGCACTGAGACGTTACTACTTTGCTTTGATATGCTGCCAAGGGAAAGGAGAGTCATTGAAAATTGAACTCCATTTAGAAGTCGTGTTCATTTTTCAATAATCCTTGTAATACTGTGTACATAACTTAAGGATGTTACAAAAGACCACAGACTATGATGTCATAAAATAATAATATGTGAAGATCTTAACAGATTCATGCTTAGTAGTGTCATAAATCAGAAAAATTAAGAAGGGACATAAGTGATGCCAAAAATGAACTGGGTACCGTAACTTGGGTATGGAGAAAGGCATTTGAGTAAAATTAACAAGACTTTTGGCTCACCAGCACACAACTTGGCTGCTGTTCTTTATTAGAAGTTAACATTTTGATAAAGTTCACTATAGTGCTTCTTAAAAAAAAATATGCAGAGATGTCACTTTCAATGTGCAACTGTTGGCATTTTGCTCATTATGGACATAACTTAGGGATTTCCAAAAAACTAGTATCATGCTTTTCCCTTAACTCCTTTGTTGCTAGATGTCTCCAATACTGCAATTCAACTTTCTCTTTGAGACCCAAGGAAACAGAGTAACTTGAGATACCTGATATTTTACTTATGCAACTGTGATTTATCTGTAGCCCTCAAAAAGCCCTCAGGATAAAAATCAGTAACTGTGTTCAATCTATTTACAAATCACATTCAGTTGTCTCATGTACAGCTGCACAGCTTCGTTTTTACTTTAGCTTACCTTCAGATCCGACAGATTTCCGCTCTTTTGCCAATTGCAACGTTAACTTGGTTTAGTACTAATTAATCTCCTTTTCCTTAATGCACCTCGTCTCCACCGTGTCTTTTCTTAACATACCTTCTACATATGACACAACATGATTCTCTGCCTTCACATTTTTCAACTAGACATCTCCAAAAGGTGTTTCCCATAAAATGTGTCCATGTTGTTCAGGGCACTACTATTGCTACGCAGGTCCTTGTCTCTGAGGTACCAGTGAGATCTCTTCTATTATCCTCCCAAATGGAAAAGATGGGGACAGAATAAGAAAAGTCTCAGCTCCAAAAGTAGTAGACACAATGGCCTCCCCAAAATCCTGATGCAGAGTGGCAGAGCCAAGACAAACAGCCGTGCCTTACAAAATGGAACTCCTTCACTTGGGACAGCTTACTGCATGGTATTTTAGGATATAACAACATGGGATATGTCACTTCTTTTGACTATTCCATCAAATGCGTTCTCCCCATCAAACTAGAGATGCTCTTATCTAATGATGAAGATCAAACGTAACTCGTGCTATCAGAAACAATTCTTAAAGTCATTCTAATGAACAGGCGAGACCTAAATTCAAAAGACTTCCACAAAGGAATCAGAAATCAGCACAAAGGTCTGTAAAGAAAAATTGGAAAGCAATACTGAGTAACCAAAAAAATGAATGAGGAAAAACAGAACACCACTCTTAAAACACTGTCCTGAAAACCTGTCACCACTTTAACTATGCATAGAAATCTTTGTCTTCTGATTAAAAATAAATAAGTAAGTATGGTTCATGTAAATGTTTCCTCTCTTGTCAAATTAGATCATTCTCTCTTTATAGCCTCATCAGGACAAAAGCATAGTCAGGCCTGTGGTGCTCAGTGACCTGAAGGGAAAACAAAAAAAGCTATGTCATTTCTCTAGATGAAAATGGAAAGCACCCATCTTTCCCCAAATGTCTTTTCAGTCAGGTAGCAGTTTTTATTTTTAAAGTATTTATTAATAGTATTTGATACTTTTCTTGGTTGTGGCCATTAACTGCAGAAGACTGAGAGTGCAATTTTTTTTTAATCAATGTAAGACAGAAGGCTCTACCTTTACTTTTTCATCCAAGCCTGAAATACACTTAGAAGGTCTAGTCAACAAATATCTGTAACTCTGAATTAGAGGACTAGCTCATCAAAACCAAATGCAGTTTTGATGCCGTTTAATTCTGTGCTTCAAAATAGTGCTGCTTTCCACAATTAAATTTACCAAGCCTTTTTTAAAAAAAAACTTTTGTGTATGTATGTTTCCTAATGTAGTACTTTATTAGGTTTACTGGACCAATAACAAAGTCTACGTTTTTCATCTGCTCATAAACATTGTGCACATGTAGTAACGATTTGACTATTTCCTTTCCTTGCTGCGGGTGACAAATTCAAACAAAACCAAAGAACAAACTTCTTGGGGGCTTCAAATGCATCTACTACAAAACATGATCTAAGGTAAATGAAAACTGGCCAGTAAAGGAGGCAGGGAATGGGGCATAACATCTATCCCTGCCCCTATTAATGCTGCTTTACTGGGTGACCCTGACTAACGTCCCTCCCCAGTCAAACAAAAGGAGTTTCTGTGCAGAAGCAAAACAGAGGTCGAGAGATGAGAGGTGAGGAGGACGCAGAGCTACTGCTGCCAGGGCTGAGCCGGGCAGCTTCACACAGCACAGGGTGAGCACCACCTGAGCCCAACCGCAAGCAATTTCTACTCTTCCTGTAATCGCTACAGATATCTGTCTTTCCAGACAAGAGAAGCCATCTCAGCCTCTCCTCAGACGGGGAATTTATGCTCTGACACACAAACACACAGCTCGAGAACACAACCGCAAGCGATGCGGAGATGCTGTAGCCCCGAGCTCTGCAGCGCCGCTGCAGGGGCAGCTCTGCCAAGCAGGCAGGACGAGGGGTCATGCGGGTCAGCAAAATACCAAGGGCAGCAAATTGTTTAGCAACTATTTTGTTTACTGTGCAAGTGGCTTTTGACGAGCAGGGGCGGTAATTCTTTCCAGCTTGCCTTGGGCAGTGAAAGCCATAAAAGCGTTTGTACTTGACTGGTATCTAGGGAAATCAGACAGTCCTAGGTCTCTTTCTTTAACAAGTTTGCCAAGTGGTACGCTACATGTGGCACACTTTTATATTTTTCTCTCTCCCCCTGCCCCAATTATTCCACGTAACATGTCCAGAAAGACTATTAAGCATTCCAGTCCAAAAGCAAACAAAAAGCGGGCAAACAAATCCCTCCAATTCTCAGTATTCAACAAGCTGCTTCTGCGAAGGTTTACAATTTGAGCAAGAATTTGCCCTCATCTTCATAGAAAAACACAATGCCATGCAGATTCCTCGAGAGAAAAGTCTCTCTCAGGCTAAAGATTTGCACTGCAAGTTGACGGAAGCAATAAATGGCTGAAAAATAACTTTATTTACGGCTTAGTAAAGTTAAGTGACAGTGCCTGCTAGCAGGCATTACCAATGATAAAAACAGAAATATGGATTTTTAAAGTTTATTTATGGGCTATTATGTAGTTTATGCTGCACCGCTATCCCATGTTAAATGAGAAATTAAACCACAGCTGGTGGCAACAGGGGATTTCAGTAACAACCTTGAACAATCATTTTCTCTTTCTCCCAACCCTTATCTAGGTAAAAGTGCAATTTTTGTCAAAACTCCTAAAGCTGAAGTCAACTCAAAATACTACATTCTTTAAAGAGTAAGAAGATGACTTTGGTTAATAAGGATCTGTTTACAGAAAGGAACAATCCACCTTTCAAATGTTCATTTAACATGAAACACTGAAGTGATTAAAAAATTAACAGATTATAAATTGTGATTAATAAATGCAACTGCCAACAGTAACTCAGAAAAGTGCTTTGTCTCTTAAGTTATTTTGATAGCATACAGTAGATTAAAACTCATTATAATTTCACGGTCTTCATCATCAAGCAACTCAATGCCCACATCACTCAATTTACTAAAAACATTACATATACATGAAACAAATGATTTATGGTGCAACTGAACGACTAAAGGAGGGCAGCCACCATATTAGGGTGAATTTAAGCAAGACCTGAAAAGCCTGAACCAACCAGCCATTGCCTGTTAATGTAGTAAGCCTAATCAAAACAACCTTAAGTTCCTCAAAGTCTATATAAAACTCTAAAACTTAAAAAAGTTAAATAATTCTCCTTTTCCCTCCAACTTCTAGGCATTATTTATTGCACTACTCTAATTGTTGGATGGCGTTTACTGGCAATTTGAGTTCATGCTGTTTTCCAAAAACCCCCAAAGATTGAAAGTGTTAAATTAATCTTTCTGTTATTTATACTTGCTTTAAATGAGGCAAGAGAGTTAAAAATGAAGAGACTTCTACAGAAAAGAGAAATGCATGAGTTTTCACTGGTGAGTTCACCTGAAAGTTAAACAAAAAACCTTCCTGGACAGGCCTCTCAAACTGATACTTAATAAATAAAACACCAACAGCCCAAGACCAGCATTTCCAAAGTAAAGTCACTGTGTTTACAAAGCAAGGGCTAAAGGGAAACAAGTAGATACCAGAAAACTCTCTGTACTACATACCAGTATTGATTTGGGAGAGTTTGGTATGCATGAGAATTGCAAGACTGCATCCTACGGAAATGAAAAGGAGCTACGACACAGTTTCTGATGCCTGGAATCTTTCCACTGAACAGAGGATTTGCTCCTGTGGCTTTTCCTAAAATTTCTCATGGCTCACAGAAAAAGAGGGGAAAAAAATAATCAAGGCTGACAAAGCATGAAGCACATCCCACTCTCCCCCCCGCCTTGATAGACTATCCCCTTGCCCCTCAGGCTGCTCTGCAGAGACTTCGGTAGAAAACCAGAGGAAACGTTTCTAAATGGACATTGCTAAGGGAATACACGACCGGTCTCAACATGCGCACACAAGCTAAGGGGAAATGTTTCTGCCACGTTAGTTATGGCCCTGGTCATACGCATCATGGGGTGCTCTCATTGAATCCACTGCAGACTACACCTCCACTCATACGGTTTATTCCCACTCCTTTCCTACTGTCTACAGGCAAGTCTGTACTCATCCTTTCAACTACAACAATGCTTGCAGAAATCAATTTTACATTTAAGATACTGGATTGCGACCTACAAATAAAGAGTCTACAACAAAAATTAAATGGATGCAGCATCTTCAGGATCTCAGATGGATTTGGAGGCATATATAACAAGAAGAATTTACAAAAGATCCTTAATAAAGATTTCTCAACATATATGTGTTATCTGTCTCAATGTATATCTATGTATTTTTACATTACATTGAGGTTGCCAATAAAACAAAATTGCAACCACTCAGGCTGCAATTTGCCATGACAGAATTTTATTTATTTTTCTTTTCTCTCAACATATGGGTCTCAGCCATTTCTGAAAGTGACAGTAAGAAAAACAGTTGCATTACTCCTACAGATGCCCATGACAAGGCCCATCGCAGCAATGGGACAGTGTTCTTGACTGTCGCAGCTATAAAACACAAATCATTACATTATCTTTAACTACTCTTCACTTTAGCCAAGAGACTGGTCTTGGATCCAGCTTCTCCTAGACAGTTGCAAGGAAACAGAAAAACTGTAATTCCCAAGGCCCCTGACCGCATGGGGGACAACATGGGCTGCCCTTGAAACAGTATTTCATCACCAGTTTTCTCTGAGCAAATGGCAGAGAAGTAGCTTTCACAGAAGGTGACATAGAGGCCACAGTCCAGGGGTAGATGAGCACTGGAAAAGGATTATGATGTTGCTGTTTAGAGAACACATACCATGAATGATTCCCCCCACCCTTCTCCTGCTTCAAATTCTGCAGATTTGCAAATCTGCAAGCTGACCACTACACAGAAATCCTAAAACTCTAAGTATTTTGACTATCTAAACTTAAATTTGAAACCAGCACTCAAGAAGGCGGCATACATGGGTAACAAAGAGCAAGCAGAACACAAGATTCAGTACATTTCTATTCAGTAGCAGGAAGGCATCTATTATCAGATGCAGAATGGGCCTGAAATGTAAAGAAAGCCAGCATTGTTGCGGGCATTACTGGGAACGTCCTAACTGCTCGTTACAATTATTCAAAGAAAGATGAGCTCGGACAATCCCAAAATAATATTTTTAAAACTGATAAACTAAAGCTTAATTCTTGCAACAAAACCGAAAGCAAAGCAAGCATGTAAAGTGCTTAAGTACTACCCAGAAAACTCATGGATAAAAAACGGCTAGAGGTTGGCCTTCACAGCCCATCTCGGCAAGCTCACTATAGAGCAGCAGTGAAAGATGCAGTCAGCCTTTTAGACATGGTTGTCTTGGAGACACCAGAACACACTGTATTGATGAGAAAGGAAACAAAAAGCTGGATGCACTTTCTAAGGCTTTTAGTCTGCTTTCTTTCACATGGAGTTTAAGGAGGAGGGCCTCCCTGGGATGGGTATGCAGAGAATGCTGGCAGCAGGACCAGCTCATTGAGGTAGAAATCCGCACTTGCTTTGGACAGCGTTTCGAGCAGCCCCAGAGCACCCTTTATCCCCGGGAACACACGACATGGCAGCTCCAGCAAACGAGACTCACATTTGCTCACTTTGAAATTTTAGCTCTGCACGAGCGTTAAACCCTTCCGCCTACAGGTCTTTATTTCTCTTAAAGTAAGCAGTGTCTCCTGGTTTGTGCAAGGACCCTGGAGCTGCTCTAGGGACTCTCTCTCAATTTATCCCAGTGGTCTTCCAAACTACGGGCAGAAGAGGTACCAGAGCCAATGAGTTTCCAGCAGCTAGTGGCATTTAGGCTGCAGCTACGAAAACAGCAACTGCTATCTCACTGCAATTGAGATATGCATGGAAAAGAACTCTAATGGAAGTTTATGTTTTAAAGAGGCCACGAACAGTGAATCCTTCCTACTCCAATTACCAAGTAACTCTCGTAACTCTGCAATGTGTAATGTCCATGCTGAACTCTGTCAGATTCTGGCTTTGTGAGGAGACAGGCCAAGCATGTAATTTTTGTCTCCGTTTAGCCATGCTATTACTATGAAGCAGCACTCTGTTTGAACAGACCTCTTCTATGCTGCACTGTAGTATTTGCATCATGTACAAGGATCTTTTCAATTTGCACTACTTTTCATTGATAACATAATTCAGACCTACATCAGAGGATGCCGTGACAGTAACAGTAACAGCTGGCTTTAGATACACAGTCATGTGCACCTGTATCAGCCCCTGAACTAAGTGCTAACACTTACGTCTAGCTGGATAGCATTATAACACAAGCCTAAATGCATATGCTGCAAGGGTTCTGGCTCCCTGTCTCTACATCTAAGCCTCTTGTAGGACAGGCGTGATACTGACTTTTACTTGCAAAAAGAGCACAGGGGCTGTAGCTATTTCTCACAAAAAAAAAAAAAAAAGATGGAAGGTCTCACCCTGCCACAGGTCGTCTGCTGCATGAATGTTTATAAATTTCCTGATTTCATGGGCTGCTGACTTTTATATGCCCACTTTCAAACTCCTTGAGTACACCAAAAATTGTGCATGATACATCAACATTTAGTTCTGACTGACAGTAGGATGGGTGAAGATGAGACGAACAGGGAAAAATTGATAATTTTCCACATCATAACCTTCTCTTCCTTCATGCTGCTCCTCTCTTTTGTCTGTACAGTGGATGGAAAAGGAGAGAAGGAGCAAGGCTTTGCAAAGACAGGTGTTAACTCCTTGCCTTCCCAGTCTGTTCTGAAGGGTTATAAAATGAAAGTCAAGAGATATCTGACAAAGGGATATTGGAATAATCAGCACCAGCACGATCACACCTTAGAAGACCTCTCAACATCTTTACGTAAAACTATGCATCCTGTAGTAGACGATTGCTACCCTCTCAGAAGCATGGCTGACAACAGGAGAAAACCTGGGTCAAATGATGCAAAAGACACTCAACCTGATGGGATCAACTGATGCTGGTGTCTTTCCAAATCACATCTGCCTACACAATAAAGCAGAGTTAAGACCATCATCTCTCAATTTTGGCCCATTTGTCTTGCCACTAAATGGAGAACAGTATCCTGTATTAACTGAATTGCTGACAACAGCTGTGTTTTTTGGTTCCACTGAAAATTGAACTATTTATAGATACCACAATATAGATTTTGGAATCTCATTTCAGGCATCACGTGGCTTAGGCATATCCAGACCAGGCCAAACACAATCAAGGCAGAATACTTCTCAGTTGTAGAGCTTGTGATTTCAGCAAGGTCCCCAAAAACCCTGAAATCCTCTCCCCACCCCATAAAGTGTACCTCAAACGTACCTCAAACACCAAGAACACCAGCTGACTGTACCCTTTCCAGGGCTCAGTTTGTGGTGCTTGCTTTTCTGCTAAGGCTTCAGTATCCTCCAGCAACATCTTCTTGCAGAGGCATGCCGCAAACAGGACATACTGCTGTCTATATTGGCTATATCTCTTTACACTCACAGCCCAAAGCTTATTTAACTGGTTGACGCTCTCAAGTCCCTTTTTTGTATATCTGTAATGTCATGGGTCCATACTTGAAACAACGAAGATCTACTCAGCATCCCAGCTTTTTCTTGGGTCCAAGCCAAAAATCCAAGGAATTTGGACTGACCACATATGGCTGCAGCATCCTAATGACCAGTGCTTGGTCGTTCTTTTTGTAGTGCAGCCTTTGACTTGCCAATCATCCAGAAGTCATATAATGCAAATCTGCCACTATTTCCTTAAAAAAAATTCAGCAGTGCAAGTACAAATCTGGAAACTGTGTCAGTTTTCCAGACTGGGCCAATCTGGCAGAATAAAAAAGTCTCTTTGATGCATCCTTTAGAGTTTCTTTGACAATAAGTACATCAATACACTCTGTGTGTACTGATGACCATTCCTTGGTGTAGCTACCGTGTGTACCTGAAGCATCTGTGATAGTACAGTTCAGCAGGATTTATGAGGAAAACCTATTCTATTCCCTCAGTAAAATAAAAACCCCAAGCATCTAACAGGGAACAACAGAGGTACAGGGCAAGATCCTGTCTCCCAGAAGGGTTCTCTGATATGGATTCAGTTGAATTTTGCACTCATGGTATCATGATTGTTGCTGTTAAGCTTACATGAACTAAACAGTCAAGCTGTCAACATTTTGGATGTTGACCTCAACAGTAAAGACCAGGCTCAGAAACACAGGAGTATGTTTTGATGATGATGCATGAGGCAGAACACACTATACAACATTCTTTCTCCATCCACTTCCATTTTTAAAATAAATAAAAGAAATATTACACGAGATTCATATAGTAAACAATAGCATCTATTTTGTGATGTTGCACTAGAGACACACTCAAACAGGCAAGGCAGAGCAACTGGAGGATAAACGAGCTAAACATTTGCATAGACTTTTGCATCAAAATAATGTTTCAGGTCTGATGCCCAACCGCAGCCTACCTCATTCTTTTAGAGGATGCTCTTATATGCTTGTCAGAATTGGGGCACAACATTTTTTTTTTACACATTGAATCCACGGACATTTGGTAAAACAATTACACAACGAACATAATGTACATCCATGCTAAGGAAACATTTAGCTAGCCCTTTCGTCCTTCCCTAGATCCAATTCAAAGAAACCTTAAAACCCCCCACGAAAGTCTCCTCTTGACTCCCGAAAAAATAATTGAAATTTCTAATTCTACTTTTCAGGCAAACTATAATTAAGATCGTCTACTACATCTATTTATATAGCCAGGTGTACTTGAAAAGATAGCATACTTTTACTAATAGCTGAATTGTTCCATTGTGCCCATGCCGTATTGGATGTCTATTAAAATTATTTCACCACAGCAAAGCTGGGAAACAGCAAATTGGAGGTTAGTTAGTTAGAGAGCATTCCCATCTGCCCCAGCTCAAAATCAGTATCACTGCAGCTCACTTTACAAGATCTTTAGAAAGGGTCAATGCTTCGTGTACCTGGTGTACACGGACTGCCAAATTTCAAAGTTACCACTGACCCACCTAATGCGTCCTGGTACAACAAAACCTAAAATCAACAAGAAGAGACATAATTGTAAGAACTAGAACCTAGAGTATTTTCTTCCTTCCTTTTCTCACAGAAGAGAACGAAACTGCGCAGCTATTAACAACTGGATAATAAACCTCCGTATGTTTTCTGTATCAGCAATGATCAGCCAAATGACTAAATTTTCACAAGATCGATGCCCAAAATAAATATTTGCAAACTAATGTATTGAAACTTCTATTACTAAGTAGAACAAGACTCCTCATTCTTTGCAGCAGAAGCCACTCGCTTCTATTACTCTGCTTTATGGGAATTCTGTTCCTTATTTAGACTTCAGCACTAAGGGCTGCATGGTTTATGGATATAATTCTAAGTGCTGGTCTGTTTCCAATTTTCCAAAGCCAAATCTTCATCTTAACAGATAAAGTCTGAATTACAGGAACGATGGCTGATCATGGGAGAATGACATTTGTAATGTAAACATACAGAGTATTATACCACACAATCAAAAAGCGTATTTTGCAGTCCTAGGTAATACAAATCACCATGAGGTCATTTGCAGGATTTGCCTGACTGACTGGAAAGCAAAGGCTGAATCAGTAAAATCATTTTTGTATTAATACAAACTAGTAAGTCTCAGTCAACAGGACTACTTACATGCTTTGAAATGGACATATGTATAAAGCCTTGTGGAGATGCAGTCCTGGACTGTTAACACATCTCTGTATTCACACAGTAGTTGAAATACTAAAGTTTTAGTAAAGTTAGCTGCTAAGATCACTTTTATAGCTGCAGCTGGTATTTACATCTATGCTGTTCCTATGGTGGAAACTGGCAGGATAAAACATTTGGCAGGAGATGCTAGTAAAAAGGTATCAACAACTCATTAGTTTATTTAGTTACCTGCTTCCAAAATAGAAAAAAAACCACTTCAAACCCATCAGAGCAGGCTCTTAATATGATATTTTAACATTCTTTCCTATAGCTCATTTTCCCCTTGCTTTTTTAAACCTGTGTATCATATCGCTTTCCCATTTTCTCCAGCTAAACACCTTTTCCAGTGTGCAGACGCAATTAAAAAAAAAAGGCAGCAAAACGAGCCAGTATTCCTGCCGTGCGATTGTGTCACCAAAGTAGAGGGAAGTTCACTAGAATTATATACCGTCAACTGTGCTCTACTCCCACCGATGCTCAGAGAGTCTTACCATACAGGAGGGAGCAGAGATGGAAAGCTCTAGCATACAGAAAATGGAGGGGGGGGGTGTGGGGAGAAAAGCAAAATGGGAATCCTGGTGTATAACAAATATTATAGACACTGACTGTGTGCGTAACAGTTTGCTAAGTAGAAGCAACAGGAATGCTAGTTGTATAATCAACGGTCTTCCAATTTGCTTCCATCTCTATCTCATGGAGTTGGGGGTAAATCACTGCTTAAACTCAGTAATGTCAAATAAACTATACATTAACTATTAAATGTTTTTTCTCCCTCTAATGCAATATTCATAACATCAAGTCTAACAAGTTCCTTCTCAGCTAAAGACACAGCTAAGTACACTTCACAGAAGAGATCTGGCTGCCTGTGAAGTTGCTAAATAGGCTCAGAACCATTTCAAAATCATTTCAACATTTAAGAGTTCAAAATATATAGGTTATTGCTACACTTATTCCAAAGTGGTCACATTCCTCCATTAGAAATTCTCTGGTAAAGAGTCAAAGCTTGCTAATAACACTGCTGAAAAACTTTTAATTTTTAAAGACTATCTGTAATTGATATTAAAAGCTCAATTTCCATTTTGAGAGCAAAACAAGAATAAAAGCGAATTGAAACTTTTTGTATTAACTTGTTTCCATTAAAAAATGTTTTCTTTGGCCTTTCTCCAAAGACGAGTACTAGATACACAAGAGAACCTCACATACATTAAAAAAGGACCATCAACAACAAGCATATTTTCAGAATTACAGCTTATCCCTAACAAGATTGTTGGTGTTAGTAGTTTGGGATACAGAAAAATGCAGAACGTACTCAGAATGTAAACAGGCTTTCTATATTTTAGGATATTTGCATTGTCTGTATATACACGCATGCTCTACACACACATACTAATAAATATATAGGGATTCATATCGATGCCTTAGGATATACAGTATTATTTATCCCAGCCCTAAGTTAACTATATTTAAGTCCTTGATATGGGGATGCTGTTGATGTCATAGTATTCGGCTTGTGTCTTCAGCTGATGCGCCAAAGAACCAGACTTCCAGGAAAATTAAAAAAAAAAAAAAAGTATCTGGCATACGCTTTACCCCATTTTCTACTTCACTTATCAAATACATATAAACATTTTAAAGATGTCAATGACCAGCTGAAGATGGCGGAATTCATTTCAATCAACTGTTGTGAGTTTAAACGTCTCATCATCTGGACGCTTTCTGTACTCAACTGAAAGACAAATTGCTTTCCTAAAGGGTTAAGACAGGCTGGGCAAAGCACCATCTAAAAATAACTCCCTCTCCACTGGAGAGGCAAGAAGCCCAGACAACATACACTAGATGCCTAACAATGAAGGACAAGTTTTATACCAAGAAGTATCTTTCACCAGGCCAACTCGCATAGTTTAAAAAAATGACACAAGATTTGGGGCACACAAACCCTTTTTTGTTTTAAAACCCTTGCAATGATATTCTCAGCTGGGCAAGTATTCTTATTTTGGAGCCAAAGAAAGGCAAACATACAAAGTCAAAAGATTTGCCCAGGGCTACTGCAAACCACCAGCAAATTAAGATCAAAGATCAAGTGGTTCTGCACATACATTTGAGGGGCTCCTTCGCCAGCTAACGTCACTTCTCATACTCCCAGAGTGCTTGCACTGCACAAAGAGAGACTCGTGAAAATGCCCTAAGTGAGCTTTTGCAGGGCACATTCAAATCCTGAAGGTACTTTGGTGTGATCCAGACGAATACATTGGCTGCTGCTGATAAATGAAACCAGTTCAAGTCACAAGAAAATCCCATGTCCCACCAACACCATGTATGTTTTTAAAATTGTTTAATCCACCTATGCAAGTATTTCCACAAAGTCAAAGAACAACCACCTGCAAGGAGGAACAAGAGGGTTTTTGTTGTTTTTTTTTTTTATTTTAATAAAAATGATAACCTCACACTGAAACAGATGTGTTCTTAATAAGATTAACTGGACTGAAACAAGAGCCTGCTTTTAGGCAGTGTTTCCGAAAAGGAAAGAGCGAGTCAGTATAGATCAGAGGTGGCTTATACACACAGATATCCAGAGGAAAAAAATCACTGAAAAAATTGTTTACAGTTCTGAGGTTGAGACTGCCTACAGGTAAACAGTCTAGATGAGAATTAGTGTCCAAGGGTGATCAGTCTTTCAAAAGTCTCTCATCTGATATAACCCTTCCACTGTGCTATAGCTAAATGTCTGGATACTTGCCCCTTAGGGACTCATACACAACTCCGACCTTGAATGGATACCAGCCGGCCTGGCAAATGCTCCTACCGCCAGATCTGAAATAGCCTTGATGATATCCCCAGTGTGGGTCACAATTAGCACTGCCACTTGACAAGGAGTAACAAGTTCTCTAGTTTGCATTGCAGTTGATGGGCACAAACAAAAAGCTTCCCATAAATTGTTGAGCAGTACCCAACTGAGCAGGAAGAATCCAGAAGGAAGCTTTTAATAGGCCATTGAAGAAAAGCGTGATGAGCTAAGTATGAAACAGCAATAGAAATAATAGTGAAAGATTGCAAAACAAGGGCATAAGGCCTATGAGACGACATGCCAGTTGGAAGCAGGAAGGAGGTAATGCTGGAAAGAAGAGATTCCAATGCAATTCTGAGAGCAACGAGTCAAGAGAAAAATACCAGTTTCCCATTGTGTTTTACTGGTGATGCATTCAGCTTCATTGCATATGTAGTAGGGATGCTGCCCTGCCATTTCACAGTGCTCCTTGCCTGGTTCTCAGCAGACGGCAGCACACTGTGCAACCAGCTCCTGCTCCCTCCCCAATGAAGGGGCCCCCAAAACCCGTGCTCAAATTTGCAGAGGCTCAGGCAGAGACAGACTGCTTTGCCTCCTCCTCGTCTTGCCATAATCTGTAAGATAGGCCTCTAAAACATGTCTGAACTTTAAGAACTGGACATTATGCCACTAAGATTGTGGACAGGCTGGGAAGCAACACCTCCCCAAAGAGCACTGACTATACTTGGTGGAGGCTCTGCTTCACTCTTGGTACAAGATGGCGCAAAGTTTCCAATTCACATACATTTATAATTTATGGAAAAAGTGAACTGTATTACAGACAGAAATTAACTACAACATGAAAGAGATGCAGTAAACTTTTTTCTAATTCTCTGAATCTTTGGATATATTTCTTCCCTCTGTGTCGTTAATATCTTCCATAACCACTGAAACTACCGAAAACACACCATTTCTCTCAAAATGCCCAAGCAGCCAATCTAAACATGTATTTGGACGACTATGACAAGGCACTTCCCAATCAGAACCCATCCAGGTTTAAAAGGGTACTAGCTGTCGAATACTGGCTAATGGAAGATACGTTGTCTGGCACTCCTACAAACACCTCTATGCATCCAAAGCCAGCCTTAGAGAAAGACATTTCCTTCTTTAGGGAAGGAGGCTTTATTCTCTTTGAAAATTTCCGAGATTTGAGGTAAGAAATGCACACAGACAGAAGCGAGTAAAATTAGCTGCTGGAAGCTGAGCCTTTCAGACAAGCTGGCAGAAGAGATCACATATTTACTCTTAACAAATATCTTCACTGCAGAAGATCTATTGCTTGGAAGAAGGTCCATCCAAGTTATGTACAAGAAGCATCCCTGCTATTTGTGCTTTGAAATTAAGAAAGAAATAATGTATGTTTGAATACTTCCTCATTTATTCTATTCATATATTTAACTACTTTGACTCAACCTCTTCGAAAATCATTCTTCCAGTGACCAATAGGAGGGAGAGAAACACATGCCAGGACACGGGAGTAAGTGCCAGGCTGTTCCTTCCACAGACACAAATCTGATAACTACACACTTACCCAGGCTCATGTTTTATGAGCTTCAGTATATTACATTAGCATCCGATGATGCAGAAGGTGGGACATGAGGGACACAGGCTGTTACAGCAAGGCTCCTAGGTTTGCTCCAGAATTTCCTTCTCAAGTGATTTACATAGTTCATAAGAGTTCTTACTTAATAAGAATTTCACTAAATGGTCTACGTGGTAAATTGACTGACCAGAAAGAATGAGTGCAGAATTCTGTCCTGCATAAAACAAGAATCACATCAGTAACATCTATAAGGCTATTCTCAGCTGGCAGTACTGCAATGAGAAAAAAAAGAAAGTGTTTTTTTATGTGTTGAAAACATTCTCACAATCTGGATATATGAAACATTTAACACTGGTCATGCAAAAATTGTTATTAAAATGAATATCCACTGTTGCTTCTGCATTCAGAAATGACCTTTAGTGGTAACAGTTATGCCCTTCCAGCTGCATGGACAAACACGGTATCTTCCGTCCTGTCACTAACAGACAATCACTATGATGATGATTCACAGTGACCACACAATGAATAAGATTGCATGGTGAAGAACACAATTTTTCCCTATCAACTTGCTGAAGTAACTGATGAGGCTAAAATGGGATATACAAGCCAAACAATTTGCGATAAGAACAAAAGAATTCACTTTGTTCAAAGAAATCACTTTGCGTTTTCTAGGACACCTCAGAACAAGTTAAGGTTTTATAGTTCTACAACAGCATAGATGCAAGACAGCTGCTTTCAGAGTCACCCTTATCACTTCCAGTAGCAAATACATCTGCATCAGGTAAGTATCTGCCTGAGGGCTTGATCTGCCTCTCGAGTATGAAAGTTTGTGAAACTGTTTCTGTCATTTTTAGGTTGTTACTTCAAAGGTAGTTTAAGGGTTAGAAAATGAGTATCAATTAACAATACACCCAAAAGTAATTGTTATGAGCAGAGCGGATCATACTCTTGCTTTAAAAACAGCCTTCACAGACACGTAACATTTGTGTTTCCTGCATTTCAAATAGTAATATTCCACTTGGTAAACCCTGTTCATGTATTCTGTAATATATCAGGTGTCAGTTGCCCAAACTAACCATTTCATTGTAAGTTTTAAACTCTGTCCCATTTGTTTCAAGGCAGTCTGAAACTTTACATTTCATTAATATTTACTTACAAGTCCTTCTGCGATCTCCCCTTGCCTCCTCCCACTATATCGGCTTCTCAATGGTGCTGAGCAACCTGTTGTTTTGTTAACTGAATGGTTTCTTAAAGCCATCTTCAATGGCTTTTTGCTGAACAGAGGAAGTCTAAAAATCAGGAGACAAGACCACAAATCCCAGTGTCTCTATGTACATCCAGCCTAGTTACTTACCAACATTATTATCCTAAGAACAGAAAACTATTCTTTGAGAAACAGCACAAAAGTTACAGAAACTTTTACTGTTTGGCCCTAAAAAGTATTCAGTCAGACAGATAACGTGGAAACAATATAAAAATATTCACCATGTCCATCCCCTAGCAACAAACCTGCCCCATCGTTTTGTATTATTTCTCTACAACTAGCTTTTCCTCATTAGATACCAACATTCAAAACCAAATCAAATGCCGCTTTACGTGTTGTTATTTCTTTTAGTCTCTTAAAAACGACTACTCAATTTTCTTGCCTCTGATCATTTAGACATTACACCAATATGCTACTTCTGAATTCAACTCAAGAGAGGGTGACAAAACTACAAAGACTGCTTAGTGCACGAGGCAGAGGCTTGTTAGTGCTATCATCAGACAAAATCCTAGCAGAAGAAGAAAGATTGTGCCTATTGTTACTCGTTATTAAGGTGGACAAGAAACATTCCATGTTCACCTACGGAAAACAACCCTTTCAGCTCTGATTTTAAAGCAACTAACAAGCAAAACTGAAATCCTTTTTAGTGGATTAAAGCATCTTTGAAGCCATACATTTTATATATGGTTAATTTTGAAAGCAATGGAAAAAACACAGCATTTAATGAAGGATTGTTAGTTTCAACTCAAACTATTACCTCTTCTTGAACAGAGATAGAGGTATATTCATTTAGTTTCTTAATGCTTTTACATTTCTGCTTCTAAAACAGAATTTTCAGGACAAGGTACGCTAGACAAGATGTAATAAGTGTAGTATTTTTAGCCTATACATGATAAAGACATGCTAAACACTATGAGAAGCCCAGGGCTATCCCAGGACCCTGAGAAGTCAGGAAATATTCCGGTTCTCTCTTTGAGCTTTAAAGAATTAAAGGCTAATCTTTTTAAAAGGACAATTGCTTAAAGCTTTCCACAGCAGAGCAAATCTTTACTAGATGGACTGCATCTGCTCATCACATCATTTAGTCAGCCACACCAATCATCTTGGAATAAAACATTGCAAATCTGTGTGGAGGTTAAAAAGTGATTATTCCAACTTCAGTCCTTGCACGGGCACACTTCAGTCTGAGCTCCCCGCGCTCAATGGGGGCTTGTGCTCAGCCACCCTTTCCCAGCCCATGCCCTCATCTAATTACAATTTCTGCATCCTCTGGTCCTGCAGAACTCCCCTTACCTTCCTTTGTGTTAAGGCATTAAAGACAGTAATTTACGTCTAATTAACGGATCTGAGTCATAATGAGCTTCTTTCTTTTATGTGACTTGAATGTTAAATGTCCAAAATAACCAGTGAAACCCGGCTTTGAGTCCTGCTCCTGTGTTAAGTTCCTGCAGCACAAAGCTGTTATTCAGGCCTCCTTGCTTTGCATACAGTCGGAGGGTTGGGGGTTACTCACACTGACAAATTCTTAAGATGGCACGCACAGAGCCACCAGCTTTAATATTTTAGCTAAGCAGCCATGTTGGAACAGGCTCATCCTTTGGGACCTGTCGATTTTCTCCTCCAGCTTTGAGACTGCATCCCTTTACCAGTGGCTGAATTCAACAGCGTTCTTTAGGAGGGATCCATTTCCACGCCAAAGAGACAAAAGGCGGGATGAAAGTTGGAAGGCAAGTGCACAAAGGGCTGCACTTCTGCCCAAAGAAAAGCATGATAAAGCAGTTCTGCTGCTGATGAACCACCAAGATGTCACGAGGTAAATCAAGGCTATCAAAGAAACCAACTGAAGTGGGAACAACAGCATGCACAAAAATGTAACCAGAAAAGAAACTGATGAGCTCCAGGAAAGAGGAAACCCTTGCTGCTTCAGTGAATCGAACCACAGTAATACAAAACAAATAAAGAAAACGTTTAAAGATACTGACCACATCATCCCAAAAGACAGAGCAAGTTCTTCTTCTGAACTACCCTATTTTCATCATTGTGTTTTAAGTCATACAGACAACGATGATGGTGCATATATTACACAAATACTAATATCTCACAATAAGCAGGAAGCCAAAAACCAGGCTAAGCAGGACCAGGTAGACCACCAACCCACAGTCGTGGACAACTTCCTTCTTCCACGTCCACATTATGTACCGGAACTTTGGAAGATAAGTCAAATGGGCCCTTCCACCTGCACAGCAGGGATGACTCCACACATCCACTCAACTATGAATGGATGCATGAAAGAAGAGATCCCTATCCTACTTTATAGACTTAGTTTTATAGAAAATTACAAATACAAACTCTTTTGTGGGCTAGTGAATGCAATAAAGACCAAGAATTATCTTTTTAATCGTTCTGTATTAAAGTCATTCTATGCATTAGTTGTAATACTAGCTTTAAAAAAAATTTTTTCCAAACTGATTTTAAGAGCAGCACCTTCTTTAATGTTAAACTATCATGCCTGATGTCAAGCTACATGTAAATAGTTACACATCCACCTACTCATCTTTTTCTGTGGTGCACCAGAAATGCAAAGTTGTGACAGCAAAATAAAACCCGAGACTAAAGTTACTAATATTGAAATCAAGTTGACATGGAAACATTCAGGAGATGAGACTTTGTGTCAGTACGGTCATCTTACCTGCAGAAACCTGCACTTCCATACATATTGTTGCCTCTAACTTTGCACCCGCCCTCTCAAAAAATGTCATGAAGTGAAAAAGAGCTTAAACAGGCACGCTGTTTAGTTCTCGGCTGTCTTGACTTACTTCCCCACTCTCTCTACACCATTCTTTTTATGCAAACTTGTCTTAGTATGGAAAAAGGATAGGTTTAATACTACGAAATTAATGCAATATGACTTACTGAATAAACTTTTAGGGGTTTTGGTTACAACAGATTGAATGTATTAAGTAAGAACTACAGCAGCTTTTTTTCCCCTCCTGTGTTGGTCAAAATAACTGATGCACATTGAGCTAATAATCTAGTTGTTTAGTAAAAATATTTAAATTGCTTAATAGAAAGAAAAAGTGATAATTCTTCAATTAGTTAAAAGCACCATTTGTTGCAACTGAATTACACTAACAGCACTTTTAATTTTACAATCATTTGAAAAGAAAAAACAATGTACGCTTAAAAAATCATGCTTGTCAAACATTCATTTTGTTCATGTACTATTCTAGTCTTCCACGTTAATAGTTTATTAAATGTAGTTTTCAAAGAAATTTACCATATAAAGAAAACAATTTAAATACATCACACTATATTAAAACTAATCTTCATTTGAAAAAATACTGGTAATGAAGTAAGTTCATAAGTGGAATTGCTTTCAGAAGCAATATGAGATCTCAATCAATTAAGAACTGGTTAATCAAACATGAATATTCTTAGTAAAATTACTGTACTCTCTTTAAACCCAAGCACAAAAAGCAAGATATGTAGTTTTCCATTTTCCCCTGAGATATTATTTTTCTTTATATGAAAACATAGAAAAAAAGACAACATATCAAGAACTGTATATCATGGTTTTGTCAAGCATCCTCTTCCTCTCTCTTCAATCAATCCAGTTCTGCTCCTTTAAAACTGAGTCAAATGGATTTGCAAAGGTTGATTATTGTAATTCGCAAGTAAAATGCACTTTTACTGAAGAGGTACACAGGGCAGATAAAAGGCAAGGGGAGGGCAAGGGCTAATAAAAACATACACCAAACATGAAAAACTACTTCCAGAATCATTTTCCCCCAATAATCCAGATGAGCACACAACTAAAGCACAGAAATGGCAGTTTGCTGATGAGACCACTTTGTTTGCTGAGAGCATAACGCTGAGGTTGATGTGTACCATGTTTTCTCAGAAGTTCCCAGAGCACAGTTGCCTGGAAGAGATATTTTTGAAACAGTATACACAGTGTTTCTACCCACAAAGCGCAATGCAGGGTGCATCACAGATTACATTAATCTCTCCCTGAAAGAACAAATAAAAAGCCTGACCAAAAAAGCTAGGCATAATTTTCTACTTCAGTATTTGCAAAGGACTTTAGTAAAACCAGACTTGGTTTCTTTAACAATCATTTTATCCTCATTGTTTTCTACTCTTCAATTTAAACAATTTTTAACATTACTTACGCAAGTAAACTCAATTATAAAGAAAACCTTGGTTGACTGACAACATCCCGATGGATAACATGGTTGTGCTAAACACAGACTGCTTCAACATGTGCTCTACTAGAGCATCTTACCTTCTCCTCCACCATGAAAACTGAATGTGAAATCCTGCTTTCTCATGTAGATAAAAATTTACATGGCTCTAGATGTTAAAAAAAAGTTTACATGTAAGAATTTACTCCTAAAACTTAGCAGTGGTGGTCAATGAAATTTTAATGCCAGATAGGATTAATTTCTGCAATTTAAGTCTCAAATTTGTTTAGTTTATGTGGCAGTGTAGTCATCCATTTAACAGCCTGCCAAACCAAAACTTGCAAACCTTTGGGAAACTCAATTTTGATACAGGGATAAGGATGGCTGGAACACTGCTAATAAACCTGTGTGTGTGTCCCTGTGTGTGTTTTGTTTTAATAGATGTCTCCCAATCGAAAGCTCCTCTCTTTTTCTGGCTTTTCCAAATACCAGGTTCTTAATTCTCAGTTATTGGTTCCACCTTGTTAGAAATTCTATTCTTTACTTGGATACAAAAGCCCTTTTGTTCCTATTCTTAGAGAATGACCAACAGGAACAATAACAGTGACAAAAATTCAGGCTGGAGAGAACTAGTTTTAGGCCTTGTCTCTATGGAGGGTCTTTTTAATTGCTCGGCTGGGTTCTTTCCTTTTGCGTTCGTGAACCAGTGCAGCTGCAGTGACACCAAGCTCACACAACGTAATGGATGCAACATTTCACAGCAGCGCAGAACGTGTGCATCACTATTACTACATTACAGGAGGACACAATTTGCAATCAAACACCAAGTGTTGTTTCCCACTCCCTTAAGCTTTTGCCTTTATAAGGCTTCTGTTAAGGAAACAGAAATCATTTTAAGTAGATTTAATTTAGTGTTTGACAAAGGCTATCTGTTTGGGGCATTTTCTGTGGTATTAAGAGTTTATCTTTGCATAACACTGTTTCAGCAGAAAATGTGCAAATGCTCTGAAGAGCAAAACCGTTGCCGATGCATTTTTCCATTTCCAGGAACAAGGAAATACACACTTTTCCTACACACAGCAAGAAAAATACCTTGCAGCTGTTTACGCAGTAATAATAAATAAAGAGTTAAGATCCAAGAGCTGGATACCAGATCCAACTTTAGAACATTACCTCTCTGTTCAAGGACAGTTAAACAGTAGTAAATTTTGATCAGAAGAGGTTCACCATCACAGTTAGGTTAAAAAAAACCCAAACAAACATGGACTTTTTGCCGGTATCAATCCCAAACATTGCTTTAAAGGTGCTCATCTCAGGCTTTTATTAAGGACATAACAATGACAACTGAGTCATCCAATCTTCTCTACTTTGGAAGGGACTCCAACTTAAAATTGTAAAAAGTCTGAAATGTAAAAGTAACGGCATTTAAAAATACATTAATTCAGCACCTTGGGACATGGTGAATCGAAGGGCTGTCTTTTTGGTTTTGTTTTTTTTTTTTCATTTCTGAATAATTACACCAATAGAGACAAGCAAAACCTCCTTTCAGAAAGGTAATGTATTGTTCATGTCCCAGAACACATTTCTTTATGAGTATGAAACTCCACTGAATAATGTTTTCACAGTACTGCAGACCACAGTATAAATCCTGGGTCACACTTAAAGCGTGCCTGAGCTCCATCACAACAGCTACAATTCCTCATGTGACCTAGCACAGTGCAGCGTTGGTATGTGCTGCAGGGACAGCTAGGGCAGAAACATTGTGTATGTGTGACTGAGGTGGAGAAATACGCTGCATAATACCTGGTTCTCTCTGGTGCTCATTTCAGAAGCAAAACCACACGAATACAAAAAGGAAGTATTTCATTTTGGCCAAAATTAAGCATGACTTCCACCAGCATGAGAACAAGAACACAATACAATAAACTAGTTCTAAAATTGCACTGCTATTTAATAGGAATCTGGATTCCAGGAAGGTCCTTCTCTAGCTTGCATTACTACTTGTTTGGGTTTTTTTTAAAGCATATCAGAGCGCTGATTTCACTAGATAAGAGAGCTTGTCTTGCTGTTAGGTAGACCAGTTATATATAGTAGAATTTGGTCTTTGCAATGCTGTCTAAACTTCTGCTGAGGGTTTCTATGTCTCCAGTTCTTTCTTCAGTTCCCTGCATATGATACCACCTTTGTGCTGTCAGAGCAGAGCAAAACAGATGCACCCATGACTGTTATAAAGAGGGAAAGAAAAACTGTCGTCTTGAAAATACCGAACTTAAACTTTCAGAGAAACTGCACTGATTTATGCGGTCCACCACTTGCCAGGTTTTTTTCCCCACAGTTCTTTTTTCTATTATATAAATTGTTTCCCTAAGTATTGAGTCTTTCAGGTATGAACACATACACTCACTCATACAGAAGCCAAGGCTTATGGATGATATAATTTTAAATCTAACCAGTCGTCGTCTTACTATAAGGGATTGTTCTACCCTACATGTGGTAGTCAAAACGCTGATGACTTCCAAAAGGAAATAATAAGCTGGAGAAAGCCAAAACACAGCAAATGAGGTGTGTATAAAAAAAATATTTCCTATGTAAAGAAAACACGTGTGCTTGCAAGTAAGTCTTTGTGATCCTGAATACTCTTTGTTAAACACTATCTATAAGGACTAATTCAGTAATAAACAAATATCCAGCATCTAACAACCAGTCAGGTTGTTCCAAGCACAGGGTAAAATACTTCAGATAGAACTATGGTACCTGGCAAGTTACATTAAAAAAACCCAACAGATTTTTTAATGATGAACACAACATTTAAAAACGTACTACCAACAGGGCTGTAAAGTATTACACCACCCACCAAAGCTTGCCAGAGGGAAGCCTACCTGTCAATTATTATACGTTCTCATATACCTTTCAAGTCACAAGAAAGGAAACCCAGGATTTGGAAAGGGGCACTAACTTCAGGAAGGAAGTTAAAAATTCACAAAGAATACCCAGAATGACAACTTTTCTTCCTTCTTTTCTTCCCCTCACCAATACAAAAGCAAGTTTCCAGAGGGGAAAAAATGGGCAGAGTCATCACATCTTTCCTCAGGACATCCAAAAAGAGCTAAGAACACATGGAAGCAAGCAGTTGTTGGATTTTTCTTTTCCCCTTTTGTTGAGGCCTAAAACATTTTCCATTGGACACACACCTCTGCACCTAACAAACTTAAGCCTCCTGATAACAGTATTTCTTTTCATAATACATCTCCATCGGGCCTTCCAAGATATACAAACAACAGACAGAAAACACAGTAATTAAACAGCTATCTTCATTACAAGCAAGATCTAGAACTGACATAAGGCAGCTGGCTGTAGAGACAAGGAAGTCTTGGTTGCTAAATGCATTTCAAATCCTATGATATTTGTTGTTTTACTCTGCCACAGAATTTTTTTTTTTAAAATCTGCTATGCAAAAAAAAAAATCTAAGATTGAGAGATTTTACTTATTAGATAACAATTCTGGAGGGCAAGGATCCTTTTATTTGCTTCAATTTGGAGATCTGTCTGTCCTCACTGGTGCTTACTTGCACCCAATGGGGGCAATGAAACTCAAAACACGTATTTCTTAGAAGTCTGCTGTTAAATTTGGAAAAGCATATATTATTCGGGGGAAAGAAAAGATCACTCTTGCTTGCAATGATCTCTTGCAGACAGCTGCCAGATGGGACAATTCCCCAGACTGATTTGCTTTCAGATTCTGTTTCAGATACCCGGCTTTTCTAAATAATTTTAATTGTCTGACATAAAATGTCTGGCAGTAAGTCATATATATTTCTTCTGTAACTTGCTGTAAAAAATTCTACTAGTTCTCACTAGAGTAAGAGTCATAATCATTTACACATTTGTAACAACTCCCTCCTTTCTGTCAACTGCTCCTTGACCTTTGTTTTAAAAACACCATTCAAACATACAAAGTGACTAAGGGTTACCACGTCAAGAAAATATAGCTAGAAAAGGTCTTCAAACCAGAATATGGCTAAGTTCCTATGATGCTTTAAATAGTTTTCCCTTCCACCAAAAAATCTTTACATTAATTGCATCTACTTGATGCTGACGATCACTTTTAAGTCAAGGCAGTAATACTAGAAACAACTTCCCTCTTCTAATGACCTACAGGAGAAAAAGAACATGGCACATGCTGTTTGTGGCTACATCATCCAGGAAGCCTAGCAGTAGGATAATTAGAGATAAAGACAGAATCTACTTTATTATCTTATCTTACTAGTTCTCCAAATCCTTTGTCTGTCCAAGTCTAAGAAAGAGAAGAATAAAGACAAACCAAAGAAAGTTAAGCAACAAACCTAAGCAGGAGTCCGGCAAGAGCAATTAATATTGGAAGATTAAAGAGCTGAACATACTGTCTATCTTGCCTGAGCAACAAATGAGGAAGTCATGATAATAATCTGCAAAGTATTTGAAGGACACAGAATAGGGAGAAGGAGGAATTCTGTAAGGCTGCATAACCCATGAGGGTACCACGAGAGCACCAGCCTTTGTAGATAAGGACAACAGAAGCTAAGTATGAGGAAAATCCTTGAATAAGAATCACTTACCACATAAACTGTGTTTAAAACCTAATTCTCTTTAACTTCTGAAACCCTGCACCAACTCTGGAGAAGAACAGCCTTTCCTGTGGGAGCAGCTCTTAGCTTTTTGCAAGCTACGCGACAGCGGCCTGTGTCGCTCACCTGCAGAATTTGTTTTCTTCTCTGCAATTTTAGTGTTTTCCCACATAGGCTTTGCTGGTATAGCAGGAATTATAAAACAAGGATTTGGAAAGCACTATCACCAGCCAGATGAATAAGAGAGGGGTTTTGGTTTTGTTTTGTTTTTAAATAAAACCCACAAAAAGGAATAGCAAAATAAGAAAGCCCTTAGAGCATCCTTCTCAAACATGAAAAAACCAAAACCTTTCAATAAAAAATAATAAAAAAAAAGAAAACCAACAACCCCCCCAATTAATTCCTCAGAAGAATCTGGAGGCAGTAACTCTAACACGCTCCAGGGATGAACACCTTACCACAGCCAAAGGGGTGAGAGAAATAAGAAGCGCATCCCTTTTTCCTTTTACAAGCGTTGAGTAAGATTCACTAAATCTTAGCTCATCTTTTTTTCAGTTACATCAACATTTGAAAAGCAGCCATAAAAATTGCTTTATGAACCACTTTCCAGAGACAGCACTGAACAGGGCAGAGGCAAAACAGTAAGGTTGCTGAACCTGCATATTCATGCACGTGTCAAACCAGTGTAAGATACAGCAGATGACACAAAGGTTTAAATCCCAGTAGTTCATGTACTTCTAGGTAGGAATTTCCTCACACCGGCTTTCTAACTGGCATTGGTTTAGAAAACTATCATGAGAAACCAAAAAGATAATGTTTTCGGCTGTGTCTCACTCGTCAGAGCCTGTATACTCCTCCACAAGATCATGGAGGGGATGTCTGCAAAGGTTCAAGGTTAGCAATGACACTCCAAGACAGCAAATTTATACCTAGTTTTGGAGAGAGCCTGTGGTTCTCAGTTACTAAACTAGAGGAAAATGCAAAAATAAATCTATCAAGAACTATCTGGCCATAAGAAAAGTTACGTAATTGTCATGGAAAAAAAACCCAACCCCAAACAACTAAAACAAAGGCATCACTGAATATGTACTTCACAGGGATGGAGGAGATGCTTATACATGCACAAAAGGAAAGACAAAGAATGGCATTATAGCACACTTTCTAGAAAGATGCTTTCCTGAACAAAGTAACACATTGATTATAAAGTGTGAGCCAATATACCTGTGTGAGTGTAAGTAAAATTATTTTTGGAGGGTGATGGGGTGCTTTGACTAAGAACCAGGAGAAGTAACTTTCTTTTATTTATAAGTTCATAAACAATGTGGCTGCACCAGTATCACTGGGCAAACTTGCCAGAACTAGAGCTAAAAAATAAATGCCTGGCTGAATCCACAAATTTTTTAATATTATGATGACAAAGAAAAATACACTTTAAACTTAGGTTCCAGACTGAAAATGCAAGGCTTGCAATTAGAGGGAACATAATTAAAGTTGTACAGTAAGTGTATCTGACGTAAATCTCACTGATGAACAACACACTGGGAAGTACAATGCCATTTTTACAGACATGCTTTCCAGAACACAATGCATTTTAGGGTGAGAACAAAATACAGCATCCTCTTGTGACTTAGATCACTGTCTGAATCCTGTACATATCACTGCTTTCAATTCAACTTCTAGAATGAGTCCTATTCTATGCAGTGTTACTATGCTTGTGAGAGCCTGTGATTTTTATATAAAAGGCCATTACAATACATTTTATAAGGTTTCCTTCCACCCGGAGAGGTTGTATTTAAAAAAACCAAAAACCAAAAACAAACAAACCCTTAGGTATAGGATATAGCCTCCTAATTGGTAATAGCTTGTTTGAATAACCTAAAGAGTTTTCTGGCAACACTGACCTTTGATGTTTACCGCTTACAGTAATTATGTTTTAGAAGGAGAAAAGCATCATTACTTTCCTCTAAACGTGATAGCTATCTGTTAATAGCTGTAAACACAAATAAGGGCCACAAATAATATCAGATTCATATGATGCGTCTTCCTCAAAAAGAAAAAACATATTTCTAAGGTCAATTTTATTTTAACAACTTAACGTAATCATTTTTGCCGACCGCTTTTATGCCAGGGTGCTGTCCCAAAGGGCAACCCCGCAGCCCTGCTGTCAGCTTGCCCAAACTCTTTGTTCCCTCTGATTTTTTCCCCGTAACTTCGGCACGGTTCACAGAATTTACATTTCCCTTCTTGGAATCTAATTTTAAATCTTTATTCAATCTAGTGTCCCTTGGCTCCGCACACCAGATAGCAATTAGATTTTACCCTGTTTGAGGGATGGCACTCAGACTACCACGTGACCACTGCTTAATTTGACTGCTGCTCCCTTCAATAACCAAGTTCTTAAGCAAAAACCACATTATATTACTCTTCTATTGCTTAAATAATGTTTGTTTGCAGTCTCCAAAACAAACGCAAAACTTAAAAGAAAGAACTGCACCCAAGTTACCTGATTCCCAAATCCCGGACACGCTGCCAGGTAAGATGCTTACTTACAGCTTGTCCTTTTTTTTAGAGGGTGCCAGGATTACATTTCATCCTTTTACTACCCTCCCTCCCCTTGCAAAGGTAACTTTGGCAGAGGTTGTCAAGTAGAAGCGTCTTAAATGGGCCATCTGCATGCAGTGAATTTAATCCACAAACCCCATTTACTGCTACTCAGTGTTTGTATATTTTGTGCATGAATCTTCTACTGTATAATTTATGCAGTCAGTTCAGAAGTACACGGAAGTCATTAGAGGAAGCTGAACATTTAGTCTACTCAGAATTATGTTACAGAACTCTGAGTAGCATCAGAAATGAGATTATCCAAGTTGCAATGGAAAAGGGAAGAAAGCACAGAGGGTCTTCAGTCAAAAAGACTCTTGCTTTCACGAGCTAACATTATGCATTTCAAGTCTGCTCTTGGAAAAACAAATTTAAAAAACAGTAACTGTCATACCACATAGCACGGCATTTTGGCTACCTCCTTTTTGGATTACTAAGTCACTGCTTTAAAATGATTAACGTATCACAAGTTCATGGAAAGCAAGAAGCTTTAACCTATACCCAAACAGCTGACACATATGTTCGGGAAAGCATGGTTTGGTGTCAAAGTGACCATCACAGAACCCAAATAAACTTAGATTAAAAAAACCCCTCTTGAACAGTTTTGTAAATAAGTTAACCATTGCCATTAAAGCAATGCTAACCTTCTATCTTTTCTCAAGTTAATATACCTGTGAAAAATAATTTATAAAAGAAACTCTTCAAGAATGCCTATTTTTGGTCATTTTATGTTTTACAAATGAGTATAAAGAAATCAGTTTTAAGAAAATTATCTTTTACTGTATTAGAAAACATGTCTGTTTGTAAATTTCTAGTTCTTGTATGCATATAAAAATGCGCCATAAACAATGATATATGTATATTGATTAGTTTATATTCCCCAAAACTGCACACAACCTGCAACTCACTTCTTTAGTCTACATGCACAAAGGACAAATAAAAGAAAATTGTTCGCAAACGCCTCGTTCTGAGGCAACGCTTTCTTGAAAAGGTTAAGCAAAAACTTTCATCGTACATTTTGGTTAACTGGCTTGCAAACCAGAAAGGAGAGGAAGACGAACCATTAACAACTTCTGCAGCTCAACTAAAAGAAACCCCCTCGACACTGGGCCTTAAAGATTGTTTTTCCTTTAGTATCCTTCCTGTAGCTACTGACAAGATTTATCTTGAAACAACTCCTTGGTTATAATACAGATATTATTCTCCCATTAATTACACCCAATTTTCCAGACTTTTTAAATTGAAACTGTTTAAAAATCCACTAGCGCCATTTCAGTCAACAAACAAAACACTAACCTGCAACTGGTGGGGAGGGGCTGGTGGGGGTGAGAAGTGAAAAATATGGGGGGAGAGGGAGCTTGCAAGCCAGTTAATTAAAAAAAAAAAAATCTTGATGTTCAGTGAGCACGGCAAATGTTGAAGAGATAAACAGACTCATTTTCTAACACTTTAGCCTTGGCATTTGACCAGGAGATCCCTTCCCAGCAAGGAAATAAAGCCCTGCAAGCTACCCACCGCTCAAAACATCTGTAAGTATAAACTTCTTTGGACATTTATTCATTCTTAACATATGCCCTCACTAACTTTTTCTTCTAATTGCAATCTAAGTCAGTAGAGAGAGAGAGAGAGAGAGAGAGATTATTGGGTTTTTTAGCAGAGGGGGAAGTACCCAGCTAAACGGCCCCAGCTGCTGCGATAGCCAGCAGCCAGAATGCAATTGCCCATGCTTGGGGCTCTGGGTTTCATCACACAGCTGCTGCTCGGCTCTTTCCAGCCCATTAGAAGAGTCAACCTCAGCAGCGAAGCCAAACCCAGAGCTACTAGAAGGTGGTTGGACTTCTATGCTTCATTTGGACTGTAAAAAGGTATGGTGTTTATCTAAAAGTTTTCCAAAATTTGTAATGTCCTGGTCATCTTGGACACCTTTGTAGTAAAATCAATCAGTCACACTTGCCTTCCTCAGCAAATTACTAACTTAAAATGTAAGCTGACTTCAAAGTCTAGTTAGGCTTATCGTTGCTACGAGGACAGTTAAAAGGGGAGCGAATTTCCCTCCCTATTTTTAAGATGACACCATCTCTCCCCACCCTGTAATCTCGCTTGTAGAATGAGCACAGCCCTTTGAGTACCGCATCTTGTGGAAAGGCTTCCTACAAAGCCAAACCACAAACATTTAAGTAACTTAGATTATGGGGTTTATGACAAAAGTTAACTTTGGTCTTGCACCACATCCCAAGACAGCAGCAGACAACTGCCGCATAAATTCTCATTATTCCTGAAGGCCCATTTATGCCTCTTTGCTGTGTAACCCCTGCACTTCTGGTCTTTCATTACACTCTCAAGAACGCATTCCATCTCTTGTTAAGAATAATTCCACTATTGAACATATCATTTACATACAACTCTTCAGAAAGAACGAAAAACAATCCCTTATGATCAGTTCTTAGCACACAAACCTCAAGCGGGCCTGATGTCCACACACTTCACATGGCTGTCTACAAGAGATGAGAAGGCTGTGCAAGGAAGGAAAGGTAGACCTGCAGCGTGACCTAGTTAGAACCAAACAGCACTAGAACTATGTACCTTACACCTGCAAATGTTTTTTGGCACACACTAGCAATGGATGGCAGCCTTCGGTTTCCCACCTTCTGGATGTGCCACAACTTAAGCATATGCACAAGGAGGTTGTTAACTGCTAAGTGACAACAGTAACCTTTTCCTGTAGGAGAGTACTGCTTCTACAATGCTGAAGCAAAGGTGCATTTGGCTCTTGAGGTACACACTGGAAAGATGAAGCCCTTCTGGTCTGGCAGGCTGGGGACATGGAGGAGGACAGCAGGAACTGTGGCAAAAGCAATGCTGGGGTCTGCATTCATAGGAGAGCAGGATGAAGATGTGCAGAGGGGCAGGGCTGGGTCCTGCTTTCAGGGAGATAGGAATATAGTGGGAGTACAGGCGAGACAGATTTAGGAGTCCTTCAAGTAACTCCAGTGCCTCCTGTTGCACGTCGCAAACTTAAGTCAAAAAGGTCAAGTTAGCCTACGCGCCACTACTCTGAAAACAAACGAAAAGTGGAGCAAGACAGCTCAAATAAGCTTGGGACTATTTTTGTAACACTGTCATTAGTTCTTACATACAGAATACCCTAGAGAACGTCTTCCAAGGTTTGCCACGAAGCAAAACCAGCTTTTTGAAGATAATTTAGCTAACTTGTAAAAAGGATGGAATGAACTTTACGTGGCATTTCAACAGCCCTGTCCTGTCAGAAGATTACAGACATCACAAAGTATGTGTGCTGCGCAATGGTTAGGCCACAGATAGCAATAATGATAGCCTGCGCTACACAGGGCTTGTCATTGTCAGTGAGCTTTGCAAACAAAAAAAGCATCACCACAAAAGGTCCTTCCTAACAAAGTTTTGCCTGGAAAAGTATGAAAGAGTTTTAAACTCCTGACATCTTCCTCCCAACTTTCCTTCTTGACCACATCCCTCTTTACACTTCAGTTGGCAAATAAATATGCCAACTTGAGTCCCTTCACTCTCAGGGAGTGTATAAAATTGACAGAAGACCACCTTGATTTAATGCAATGGCATATTAATTTTCTCAGGTATTAACTGTATATCAAGCCTCTGAACCACATTTGCCAATGGTTCATAGGTCTAACATTGGGAAATGGAGGGGTTCGACCCTTCTTTCAGGGCAGGGAACATCACGGCAGGCTCTACAGAATTAGCAGTGTACAGCTAGTATAAGAAGCAGCTTGATAAAGCCCATTCCCTCCAAGTCAATCTATTTCGGCAGTAACATGGATCTGTAAAAACAATAAAACAAAAACCCTGCATCCACAAAAACTTCAGATGTCATCAACTGCTAAAAAGTTCAATCCCGCTGCCAGAACTGTCACAATTTCTATTTTCTGTTCTTTCTACATCAAAAAAAACTTCCAGGGTGCTGCACCTTAGTACAGTACTCTCCTCCCCTTAAACATTTCCTTTGGGAATTTTAAAAGCTGGGTTAATTTAGTAGGCAAAGGGTACAGACAGCTGGGCTGCACGTCAGGCACTAACCACCTAAGGACCAACGATTCTTCATATTACTGTCCGGTAACTTTTAAATTACTAGACTTACATGATTTTACATAGCTAGACAGACAAACAAATAGGAAGCACAAGACTTTTGCTCACATTGTTATGGTTTCTCTTTTATTTTCTCACCTTAAGGTTATGTTATTTCTTTTAACAGTATTTTTTGTCATCTTTGCATGTTTGATTGTCATACGTTAGAGATTGTGCCAGTAGAGAAACAAATGACTTCTCCATCCAGCATGGCAGGATTTGACCCAAATTTTCTGTCTTTTGGCTGTAAAGGATGCCCACAGAAACATGCTCAGCTACTCGCTGTGCTATTAAAAGTATCCACCATTTAAATCTGCACTACTTGTTTCCCTTGATTTCTTAGTTTTTGCTTCACTTTTGACTGAAAATTTCACTTTCACACTTCAACTTTACTTAATGCATGAAACAGTAATAACTACCAACTAATAACAGATGTAGCAGAAAGCACAGCCAATATCCATACGCTGACATTTATGGAAAACCTTGTCACGTGCAGATAACTCCTTAAATCAGACCCACTACAGGCTCCTGGAGGCATGCAGTCCTTTTTATTCCATATCTCTGCTCTGTGGCCAGAGTCAAAGTTACTGGACCAAAATAAACAACAGCCGCTTTCTGCTGTTGCCATCCTGGGAGCTGCCTGGAGACGACCAGAGGTGCCTTCAGCATCTGACCTCTGTGCAGCAGCGGCAGGATGGCGCCTGGGCGAACGGCACACGTGCCTGTGCACCCAAGTCCCATCGGATCTGACACGGAGGTGACGGCTAAAGATAGGGGCCATCAACTCACTGCCGTGCCTCTTACGTCATTTGCTTTAAATAGCATTGGTATCTGTAGCGTTCCAAGAGAGCTTTGAGGCATGTGCACTTTCTGGTCTCACTATGAATTCACTCACCTGACACTTTTTTATTTGTCTGCATTTTCCGAGACTTAAAAGAAAAAGTAAGAACTGTATCAAAGAACAGACACTAACTGGTAGCAACAAAAAACGTCCTTCCCAAAAGCATAATGCTAGAGTAACAGAGGCTAAAAAACTAGAGGGGAAGAAAAAAAAGAGGAGGGGGGGGAAAAAGTTAAACCATAATCCTGAGCTTTCTTCCATGCTAAAAATACTGACAGCAAAAGGTCAGCGGTTACTGAAATCTGTCTTCTATGAGTTCAGCTCTGAGCCTCTGTTGAGGCGAGGGGGGTTCCCTTATTTTTCTTACTTCTTTTTTCTTTACAAAGGACTACTTCAGGCAAACATGTAAAAAGACTTTATGTCAGGGTTTCTTACATTGTCTCTTATGCTGCAATGGGTGAAACAGAGTTGCTCTTTGAGAAGACTTACTTTTCCTCTCTAAAGGCTATTCTACTCCAGATAGTCTCTGAAAGCTTATTCTATAGCTAGAACCTTCTTAAGCAGAAAGATTATCTTCTTTAAGACTTGCTTTTTATTCTTTTTTTAAATGCACTTTTAAGAAATGCATCTCAAGTCACCCAAGACTTTGAAGACTGCGACTGAGCCTTCATTCCCAGTGCAAGCGTGGAGCACTGGTCTAATCTCCTTAGAGATTAGCCTTGCTTGGTAGAACTGGTGGCACGCTGTGCCGCTGTACATCCAGCTGCCCACTGCCCCACCTCCCACAGCACACAAATGCCACCAGGGCTGGGGGCTGCCCGTGCCTCTGCCTGTCGGTGGGCAGCAAGACCTCACTAGTACATGTGGCTCCGTTCAGAGCTATCTGATCCCAGGGCATTCCCTTTCCAGGGGCACAATACAAAGGTTTCTAGATCAGCCCACCAGACTCATAGTAAACTCAGATGGATCACTGCTGAAATAAATCTTGCTATGGCCTGCAGTAGTGTAGTGCTGGTAAGATAGAAAACCAATATGGTACAGAAGCAGTGACAGGACACAAGCTACCTGACCACTACTGCACATAAAGCCAAGCAGTATGACAGACCGTGACAAATTACATTTAAGGAGACAATAAAGGCAACCAACTGACTTCTAACTAGCTTTACGCTTACTTTGAGCTAGATGCTTTTCATCCACATCATAGTCTGCTGTATGCATGATGATATTCATGCAGGAGCAAAGGCTGCACCATGGGAGATGAAAAACTGGACTAGGTGTCAAAAACCAGCACTACATACTGAGCTGCTGAATGGCATGAAACAAAAGACAAAGGCTGCACAGCAGATGATATAAAAAGAAATTTGGGGGTTTGTTTGGTTTTTTTAAAAAAAAATCAAAGCCTTTAGTATACAGCACATTTATTACATTATTGAAAGGTCTATTCACATCTCTCAACATTTTTAATAGGAAGTTTTCAGGCATAACTGCTCTAAATTGTTAACACTGTTCTCCATTTTTTCAACCATTCTTAGCATCCCACACTAGAAATCCTGTTCCTCCAAGTTCTCCAAAGTTGTGCTTACCATCTAAGTCAATGTCATACAGCTTTAAAAGTGTTCCCAAATACCAAACACCACTGCTTTTGAAATTTAGGTAGTGAGGAATTTAAGTATAAAGACAGACAACACTAATACTTGCGCTGAATTTGGGTACCGGGGGTGGGGGGTGGGGAAATATTTGTACTAATTTATCTTTTTTTGCTATACAGTTATGAACAGCATACATCTTGACGGTCAAATGAACTCTGAAAAGAAAAGGTTAAGTGGTAGTGGCAGCAGGGCATATGTGCTCTGCAAAGCCCACAGAGCATTTACAGACTTGGTGAGATGCTAAGATCGTCAGGGCGTGGCCTTTCATCAGCGCTCCTCTCTCCTACCAGTCCTTACCTGGCTAAGCAGGAAGCAATGAAGTGGACAGGAAAAAAGAAAAATAAATTAAAAAGGCAGTTCTTGGCCCTCCTTTCTGGAGACATGGTGAAAGCAGGCAGGAAACACTCCTGAGGGAACAGGGTGGCTGAACAAAGAAAGAGACTTTTCTGGCAGGTGCCATCTCCCATACAACCTCTCCTACAGCAAGCACAACGAGCACTCCACCTCCAAATCACCTCCAACCCTTTGGCACTTCTAACACCAGACAACAGGATGTGGGCTCTTGGGCTCTTGCTCCCTACAGCAACAGCAACTGGAAAGGGAAGGCGTTCTCAAAAAGTAGTGTGATGTTGTTCCCTGTAGCTCCTACACGAGCATCAGCTGGCAAAACGTTCCACTCTTCAGCGCTGTATGGCAAGATTCATCTTCAGTGTTAACCACAGATTTCTACAAAGTAAAATTAATTTTAAGCTTTGAACGCAACTTCTGCGCTGATTGTAAATGACGAAATTTTACTATTTTCTGCTGCTTCAAGAAAGTAAATGAGAAAAAACAAAACAATGCATTTAACGAGAGCTGAGCGTGTATAACTTAATTGCCATTCAGGTACTGTATGTCTCATCTGAGAAAAACAGACATCCCTTGTTTTCACATCTTTTGCAGTTTAACAGAAGCATGAAAAAATTACAAAACTAATGTCTAACTACCAGTCTTAACTTGTAATGGCAAATACACAAGAAACTACAGATTTCTGTATTTTGTCTCACCATTAATTTCCCAACTTGTGACCTGGAATAAAAGAAAAAGCCACAGTGATGTCAATCAAATCATTAAGACACTTCTCTCAAGTCTGTTTTTGCCTTGTGCTTTCCTCCTTCCTTCCCCAGAATACTTGCAGTAAGACTGAGATGCACGTTAACTATCACGAGCTATTTATTGATCTCAGCTTAATAGGTGTACAGATGCAAGTGTATCAAAATTGCTTCTCTTTAAATGTAATATTCACATTCAGTGCCTTGTACAGCATTCCAGAAAACTTGAACTTGTATCAAGTTTCCAGTACTCCTTGAAATTGCTCTACTTTTTCCAGTATTATAATCTACTTCTGAAGTTTTGAACCATGACAAGTATTCACCCATGCAAGGCAGGCAGTCATTGAATTCAGATGAGGAAATCATTCTGTACTACTTCTAAATGCTGCATATTTATTTTCACAATGTTCTCATAAAAAGCACAAAATATTTCAAATATAAAGGAAAAATAATAAAAAAGAAATGCCTCCTTCATTCATTTTTTGACTCAACAATGAAAGCCGCCCCCGCTATCCTTTTAAAGTCTGCTTAGGAAATTAAAATTATTGGCAAAGCCACACTGTATTGCATTGAAAAGCCCCCTCTGGCCACAGCTGTCAGCTTTTACTTTTAGAATCAGAATCTGCCCATGGGCATAGAGATAGCTTGTAGCTAATACACTCATTACAAGTCAAGGGCAAATTAAAAAAATAATCCATGTAAACCAGCATAAAACGCTAATGTAGCTTTGGATGTTTAGATTATGCAGCTGCACATCACTATTCTAATTAAAAAGAAAAGGTACTCTCAAACATCCACCTTTAAGTAGAAAATCCATCCTGGGTTAACATTTAAGTTGTAAGAAAAAGCAAGCAACAGAACTCCTGACCACTGGTTCAGGTTAAAATAAAAATCAAGGATCAAAAAAATCTTTATCTCAAGAAACACTCCTATGCCATCAGATACATTCTGCTCTTCATCGTACACAAAGGCACACTAATTACTAGTCTCCAGAGACATCCTTATTCCCATTCCTCCCTCAACAGGAAAACAGCATCACTGTCATTCCCTGTAACGTTCACATAACATAAATAAAAATAACTTGCAAATCTTTTCCAGAATGTGAGATCTAGAGAAGATTCTACAGAATCTCCCTTTTCCACTTCAGATATTCCAAAAAAGCAAAAAACCTAAATACTAGAAACTTTCTAAGTTTGTGGTTGATTTTAGACTAGCCAGATTTGCCTTGAATTTCAAGCACTCTCAGAAACTCTGGAACTAATTTTCCTCTTTCTTATACCACATTTATACTTATGTAAATCCACCAGTTTTGATGAATTACTTTTATGCTGACCACTAATTTAAAAGGAGAAGTAGATTGTGCTATATAAAGATCTTTGGGGGAGACAATTTAAATGGCTGCTTTCTTTTTTCCCCTCCTTAGCGGAAATTTAAAAATGCTGTCCAAAACAAATCAGTCTTCAGCTTAAAAGGGAACATTCCTGTTGTTTTCAATCCAAACTTAATCAAACTGATCATTACAAGTCACAGGGAATGTCTCTTGTTTTTTTTTTTAACTCCAACTGCCACAGTAGAAACACCCGGCACGAGACTTCAGCCTTAGCTGAAGAGCAGCAAGCCCTGTCACTGCAGGAACCTATTGCAGAAAACAGCTGTAGACCACTTTCTGAAAAACGCTTCAAAAGTCCTTGCAACCAAATAGGGAGCACTGGGGTTCTTCTGCCTTCCCCCCGCAAAACGCTACCGCCCACAGCCACCTATCTTGCCTCTCTGCTGAGGACAGTGCCTAGCGAGACCTGACAGAAGGGCACGCGCACCCTTGTCTTGCTGCTATAGTTCTGCTGCCGCTGCTGCCTTGGTGTCAGCACATCTTTATTGATAATTCACAGGAGGCTTTGACTCCCAGAGGTGAAGCCTACGCAGGTAGCCTGGGTGATCAGCCTTGCTGCAGGATGGCAGCCTGAAGCAGAGAGCCAGCACAGATACACGGAAGCAGCAGCATCCTCAGCTATAGCGAGAGGCTCCAGCAGCGCTGTCCCTCAACGCTCTACACGCAGAAATGTTTTGAGGAGCTAGCGTGCTGCTGAAGCCCCTGGAGCAGCCCAGGTAGACTGTCATGTTTTACATGACCCCAGGTGACTGAAGAAAGAGTTCAAGAGGGGGTGCACGCAAAAGCGGCTTACAACTATGGTAGTCGGCTTTGCTTTGTTTTCTTTGTAGATTTGCCGTAGGACCTACAACTCTTGTCTGAAGAGACTGCCGCTTGTTTAGGGGTTTACTGCCGGATTGTCGCAGACGAGGGAGAGACACTGGACGGACTGGAGAAGAGATTAAAATGTTGCACATTTATCCTCGTATTTCACAGAAGGGCTCGAGTTAATGGTGAAATACCCATGATTTATACATTCATACAAAAAAATGTCATCACAGCAAAAAGGTCATCTCATTTGCATACTAGATGCTCAAATCAACAACTCTGGTTCTGCAGATCAAAAATGACAGTAAAGCAATATCGCTGGCCAGTCAGAGATGCAGGATGAAGACCTTGGTAGAGGATGAGGGATATTTACAGACACAGCTAGGATGCACTTTTGCTATGACGATTAAAGTGATTTAACGAGAAGATGCTGCCAAAGTACATGGTCTTGCAGTCCAGGTCCCATCTCCCTTTTCTCCCAGAAGCCCCGGTGGCACGGCCACGGGACAAGTTCATTCATCTGGCCGATGCAAGGGCATATCATTCCTCTTTCACTCCGGGGCAAGCCTGCCATTTGATCAGCCCAATGATTTGATTCATACTGAGGCCGCACAACCGCTATACCCAGTGCACAAGAAGCATTTGGAGCTCCGAGTAGGGCTAGGAAGAGATGTGAGGCTGCCCTCTCCAGTGGTAATTACCCTTAGACCACTTTAATTGTAACACAGAACTTCAGGCTTAGACATGAGACGGCAAATCTGCCCCAGCTCCTCTATCACCAGTGAAGAAGCAATGGCTTGTCTTCTTCTCTGAAGTGTGACTTGCATCAGGAAAGTAGTATCATCCAGTCCCTCATCAAAACAGCTCTTTCCCCCCACCCCTCCAGTCCAGCACCCTTAGGTCTTGGTACATTTTACAGTACCAAACCAGAGGCCAAGCTTTAATTTAGCCACCTCATCCACAGAAATGTAAGTGCCTCTGCACCAAACCTCCCGAAGCATTTGGGTCTGGGAGAGCGAGGCACAAGAAAGACTAGTATTGGCAAACCTTACTGCACTGCGCATCTGTTTTACGTTTATCACTAGCAGGATAAGCGTCTCCATTTGGGAGCTGCTGCGGCTGCTCTGCAATACTTATATGCTCTAAATTGCAGGAACTGTACTCTTTACTGTGAAGGAGCTTGGGGCAATTGGTCTCCTAAATTGTCCTCCTAATCTTCCCAGCCATTGTCAATAACCCCACATGACAGCATCTCTTAAGTCTTTCAATCATAAAAGAGTTAAAAGCCAAGATACTGCCTGGAACCTGCAACATCCATCTTGGAGGGCTGTGGATACCTGACGATTCAAGTCACGGAAACACTAAAAATACCGCAGCCTGCGGCAAAAACATTTTACAAGCTAAACTTTAATTTTCATATTCGCTATAGTGAAGAAAATTTATTTTGAATGTTTTGTAGGAGCACCAATCCAAAAGATGAGGAATACCCTGTTCATCTGCATGCACATGAGTTCGGATAGGCAGTATAGAGACTGTGTATTAACCCCTCAATCACTTTCTCAGAACTAAGCAGGTACATTCTGAAACACCCCAAAACCACTTGCCTGTCCCTTACTGAGTGTGACAGACATGACTGTCCTCTTGGCATCTCCAGCTCTTTTTGAAGAATTGTCTAATATTACCATTTTGTTAATAAAACATTTTACCTTTTGTTGCTGGTAAAATTAGCAAAGTTAACATAAAGTATGTGATATAAAATGAGTAATGGCATCAACACAGTTCGCATTTATCGCCCAAAGGTGACCTTTTTCCCTGTCTCTTAGTTTATGGCATGGCACATTCAGAATTCAATTTATCCTGTGGCAGATCAGTGCATGGCTAGCAAAAAAATGTAAAATGAACAACAGCAAGAGTCTTACTAAAGCAATAATACAGAGACTTGAGAAATCTAACACCAAATAAAAACAAAGACCTCTAAGCAAATAGGCCATATTTTGACCTTCAGTGACATTTTGACACTACCTACCAGCCTGGAAAATTCTCTGCATCACAAAAACATGTGGCTGACAGACATTATTAAAACACTTGTGTAACAGCTTATCAAACCATTTATCTATTTCTCTACCTTCTACAAAGCTATGCTTTACAACAAGGTATTGCAATTAAAAAAATAGGTAACTACATAAAACCCTTACCAGACTCTGCTCATCGCTAGGCTCACATTCACAATATTTTAATTGCTTGCAAATTACAAACATCAACTCTGACACAGAGGAATAAACACAGACCACCTCCAACAACAACAATCAGGAGACAAATCGACAAGGAAGCATTCCAAAACTCTGTTAGATTCCTTTTTAACTAAAGTGGTTATCAATTTATTTCATGGTATTTTCAAAAAGAAGTCCTCAGGAAAAACTTGTAGCATCCAGTTCACGGATAACCTAGGAGTTCATATCACAGGATTTTCAGAGTTTGTGGAGGAAACTAAGAAAGGTTATTCAATTCCTACATGAGAGAAAAAAAAAATAATCTTCGAACATAATTTTCATTTTGATTCATTCCAGAAAAACTGGCACCTTCCTATCCTCTCTGCAAGCACTGAGTCCATTACAGAGTATTGATCTGCTAAACCAAGAGGCCCGCATCCATCAATCGGCTCCAGCAAAGCCCTGCGCCGCTTGCGAGGCTGTGCGTGGCACACAGCTGTGGATCCCTCAATACAAGGAACGCAACACATTTCCCTCCCCAAGCGCACCCAGGCAGAGTGTTCTCCTACAGTATGCAACAGAAGCCACACAACTGCCTTCGAGCAGACAGCAGGCAGTCTTCAAAAGAGCTTCTTCCAAGATCTTACTTAGTTAGCCTACAAAAAGTTTAAGTACCTTGTGAAAGTTGACAGTCACAGGAACAAACTGCTCAGAGTTTACTTCTTCAGTCTGTTATTGATGTCCTGCATGATAAAAGTGACTTCAAAAATCAAGAAGCATCTTTATGTACATTTTCTTATTTTTTAAGAGGAACACAAAAGTCAATACTATTATGACTCAGTAACTTCCTTCTCATTCGAAATCAGCTGGAATATAAAACCCACAGACTTGGAGACAGTGGCCACATTAAGCCAGGCTTCATCCCTGCACTCTGTCCTGCCCAGCAGCCACAGCAGCCACAGAAACTGCTGGGATCACAATACATACTTCTCTCTTGCAAAATTGAATCATTTGCTTCATTTAAATAAGAAACCCACTGAAGGCTAACAAAAATCTTTCATTTTAGTGACTACTTCAGCTTTTTGGAGGGTTTTTTTGTTGTTCAGCATCTGTAAATTACAGAGCCTTTGTTGGAAAAATCAGGAGGAAAAAATAACTAAGAGATCATTTGCAGTTGTAACAACTGATAAAATCACCTTCTCAGAGGAGAAAATGACCCATTTTTATAAATAATGACACATATCATTCTTAAATATTTAATTTGCACACAAGCATAATGACAAGATTTTAATTAAATGAGACTTGACAGAGTCAGAAGTGCAGATAGAGACATGCAGTGTTACGAACAAGAGGGCTTTCTTTTCTTGTTTGTTTGGTTTTTAATTTTCAATGCGATACGAACTTCATTCCGGTTCTGGGAAACACACTGAATCAATTACAGGTAGGCAAAACCACCTCTGACACCTGAAATGTTAGATGTTTTTGCTCCAAGCTGTTAAAACTCTTGCCCTAATCTATCTCAGCTCTGCATAAATGCACTCCAGGAGGTTAAAATTTCACTCCATTTAATTGCTTCTCTCTTCTAGACAGTCTGGAAAGCACTGTGATACTGACCTTCTCCAGCTACCTTCATTCACACGAATGCTCCCTGCCTGCATGTGCTGCCCCAGTTTCCACTAGTTTCAGCAGTATTTCTGCTCTTATGTAATAAGTACCTTTCCATCATAAACTCCTTCAGAAGAAAACAAACCAACCAAGGCTCCTTTTGCATAACCTAACGAGCAGCCATCAGTCTGTGGCTACTGGATGCAGATGACAGACTGGATCTGAACCTGTGACTTCTGAGGGACCTACTCTCCCTCATTAGCCATCTCCTGAGAACCGAATTAATCAATTTTTTATAAAAGCACAAACATCAACTAAAGCACTGTAAAATGAAAACTGGTTATTTGAACAGAAAAGCACACACTGAATTAGAAAGCCAAAGACTTCACTGACGTGTTATTTCTATGGTGTAAAAAGCATACTGGCTGCTTTACAGAAAACTCTTAATACAAGTTTTTTGGGGTTTGTTTTGCTTGGTTTTTTCCCCTTTAAGAATTCGGGCAATAACCAGTACTGAAAGCTAAATTTATGCAAAACAATAATCGTATTTAATGAATGCACCGTGATAAGAATTTGATTTAGGGAAGTACATTTCAAAGAACTTTTAGCAGAAACGACAATGCTGAACAGCAAACGACCACACAGTTGACCCACTGATAACAGTCACACTTCCATCTGTCAACAAACAATATGCTTACAGAGGGTAGTTAGCAAGTTATCAGTATATCGATGACAGAGATGTTTTATAGATTAGAGAATAAAGAGTTTAAAAATACCTTGAAATCCAAATTTTAAATGTATGATCTTTATTTACCTTTCTCCACAGCAGTTGTGCACTAGCCTTGTTCTATGGTTCTCCTTTGTAGAAGAACAAGTTTACAAACTACTTAAGTCAGGCATTAAGTTAAATTCAAGTTTAAGAACCTGCGCTCTATGCAACAGAAAATGCTGCAACACCAATATTATTTTATGCATTCAGTTTCTAGCACAAGGATTGAAAGTTAAACGGCTATACCACACAGCTATGATTTTAATAATGAACATAAACATGATCCAAATCTACGAAAAGTCAACAGAATAATTTCCACTGACTCAGCTATGCATCAAATCCTATGTGCACAAATACTTGACAAAGCCTGAAAGAAATGAAGACAGAAAAAAACTCATACCAAGTATTATGTTACTACTGTTTAAAAGCCAGTCACTTGTGGAAAGGATTTTTTTTTTCCCTCTTTTCATGTGCTTGAAAGAAAATACTGACCTAATGTAGCCACTGAGCCACCATTAATAAAAGCTCCATGCTGAAAAACAACTAAGAGCTTACCCTCCACCCACACATAATTTTGATACAGGTATGCTGAATGCAGAAACCAAAGTCTATTTACATAGCTGTTTTGCTTGTATTTGATTGCCAGTTTACTTGTATTTGAATATCAATTTGCAAGCTAATTAGAGAACATTGCTGAGCCCATTACAGAAAAATAGTGCTTCACCATTAACTGCAGTGCTATCTCACTAATTCCTTTAAAGACTGGCTTCAAACACCGTCTTCATCTCCATTCGAAACAATTAGTGTACATTTATTTCACATTTTAAACTGCAGAGAATCAAATTTTTAAACACTTTAACAGATTGCACTGCTATTTTGATAGCTTTTATGTTACAAATTATGCTTTTAGGGATTCGTAACTTTCCTATTTAAAAGACTGTTAAACTGGAACTCACGGAGGGTCTTAAATAATTCCTCTTCTCTACAACCTGAGAGGCATGTGCCATTAACTTCCCAAAACCAAACAAAAGCTACTTCTTAAAAGGCAGCATGGTGCACAAGAACGAGCTTGCTCCTGCAGGCAAGCAGACAAGATCACGGTATCTGCCGCTGCTCACAAGTCTGCCAAAACACACCAGACAGTAAAAGGGAAGTGGAAAAATTCAAAATGAGCCAGTTTCTGATGCTCTGCAGGCAGCTCAGAGAAGGAGATGCACCTGAGCCGTGCTGTGCTGCTGCTTTGCCCAGAGCATCAGTGCCCACCAGTAGGCAGTGGCTCCAGCAGGGCAAGGGACGGCAGCTGAGGGCAGCGCTGGGTGCCCTGGTTCTCCGGGATTATCTGCAGCCAGGCTGGCAGGTTAATGCGATTGCTCGCTGTCATCTGCAACTCAGCTAAGAACCGCCGGTGCAATTTGCTGCCATGCCTGGACAGAGCTGGGATGCAGCAGGCAGCAAGGGACAGGCCCGGAGCTGATCCTCAGCTGCCCAATCCTGGAAAAAATTAAAACAGCGGGAAGAAAGCTCCCAGTTGCACTGCAGGGAGAAAAGGGGAAAAACAAAACAAAACAAAACAAAACCCCCTCAACCTAACAGAGAATCCAACGCGGTAGAGTCTCGTTCAGCTACGACCTCTTTTCTCTCATCACCCTTAACAGACTCCTTTTCTCATTAACTTACCACAGCAGGTCCCAGAAAACCAACAAAGCAAGCTGACCCAAGGAGAGAACTAGTCCCCCACAAAAAGCAGGGATGGTTTTGTGTCTGATCCACTTGCTGATCTAACTCCTGCAACCACATAACTGATGTATTTACGACTCAAGGAAAAAATGTTGCATTTTTGGTATATCCTCTCTTAGCTTTAGTTAAGACTGGTATTTTCACATGCACTTAAACTGCACATCTGTAATCAATGTCAGAAACAATGAAAACAACATTACTGGTACCAATTCATCTGTACCAAGAAGCAGCTGTGGGTTTCAAGAACATTCTACAGACACTGATGGACTCCGAGTGCTCAGACACAATTCTGCCTCCAGAACAGTGGACAAGCCACAGTGTGCAGCTATAGGTACTTATTTAGTGAACCTCATATCCTGACTACAAGATCAGTTTATCTTCAAAAAGCTCTTGCTTCTACATGTTCTGACCTTGGCTGAATACTCAGATAATTACGTTTCTTGGCATTAATATCAATTGCAAAAAAAAAAGGAAATGTGGGCATTGTGTTGTCATTCTGACATCAAAAAGCCCTAGCAGTTTCTCCTAGAAAAGCTTCTCAGCGCTATCTGCTCACTTAATTAACTTTGGTGAGTTCCACTGGGTCCTTGGCATTTCCCTTAGGATGGGTATCAGATGCCCACGCATGACTAGCTCAAACTGGATGTCATGAGGAAATCTGAAACTACTCCAAGATACTCTCCTTCCTAACTTAGATTGCTTCTGCCCTCTCCTTTCACGTAATTACAAGCTTCTCTGCTCTTTCTAGAGTTGTGGAGAACCTGTGCTTTCCTTTCCACCTTCAACTACATCAGGATCTCTATTAATCCCTCCACCCATTCCAGCGTTCGTCACTTGGATTCTTCTGCTTCCATCCTTTCCCGAGCCTCAGCCTCACTCTCCACTCCAGAGTTCCCCCAACTTTTTCTCCTTGCCCTCTGGAGCACAAATCACCCAGCTGGGGTGTATGGAGAGGAGTGGAAAACTATCTGTGTTGTGTTAAACTGGAAAGATTTAAAGGGTATCAAAGGCCAGTTGCTCCTTCTACAGAAGATAATAGCAACTCTGGCCATTTCCCTTCCATTCAAATTCTGACACTGTTCCCTTGCACCTTCTTTCTGCCCCTCCTATATTCTCAGTTCAGCAGGGCTGACTGATGCCTAGGATGTGCCCTGAAAGTCTGGAAATGAACTCTTCCAAAAGTTATCATTTCCAGATTAAAAAATGCCCACATGCTGAGTATCACATGTTCAACCAAAAGCAATGAATCTGCCTCACTGTGTTCAATCAAAATCAGAGCACTTCGAGCTGCACTTGGATGTGTTGACCTACATCCATGTCTTCAACACAATAGTACTTGATTTAATGTAGTCATTAAGCATTTAAATACTACTGGATTTATCACTATTTAGTATGGTAACATGTTCTGTAATAAAGGGCATTTTCCTATAATATCAGTTCAATAGGATGCTCTAGTAAATTTGTCTTCCAGGTTGTTAGAAAGATGACAAGTCAACAAAAGATGTATTAAGTCTTAAGCAGGATCTTGAATGCATAATTATACATACCATGTGTCTCACATTATGCTAACACAGATAGCCTCACCTGAGTTTTTGGTCCATGTATTCCATATCTACCCATATAAAGACATTTTTTTAGCTGTTGCAAGCAACAGCAACTTTTCTTCTACCGCTAAATAAATCTCTCATACCTAAGGGCACCTTTGTCTGCTCATGAGGCTTTCTGCACAGCTTTGCAACTGTCGTTCCTCCCAGCCTCCCTTAAAGCATGGCTCAGCCTTGGAGAATGCTCTCATCATAACAGTTCCAGGAGAAATAATGGCCCCTTGGGAATCAAGGCCAGACATACAGTTTAAAACTGAGCTAAGGCTACACTAACTGGTGTTAGAAACAGTATAAAGCTAAACTTGGCTTTAGAGTACGAAACGAACATCTCCTCTGCCATCCGTCACTGAGCCATGTCCAGAGCTTACTGGGGCAGCTGACATCTCAGCTCTCCCACTTCGTATTTCTGCACACAGTAAGGACACTACATTTGAGATCTTTGTAAGTAACCAGCTGAATATAGGAAAAGGGAATAAGTACTAATTAATTCAGCACATACCAAGTAAATGCACCATAAACAGAAATGGCTATCAGAGCTGGACTAATTAACTAAAATAGTAATTTACACATCCCTGAACACTGCAACCATTCAGGATTTCTGTAATTTCTCTGTAAGTGTATTTTTCTCTTTATCAAGACGTAGTTAAAAGAGTCTACACTGGAAATAGAAGCAGCATTCCTTTCGCAGGGAATAAGGGTGGAAAAAATGGACACAACAGTGCATTTAGGATTTTTTTAACTACAAAATACTTTCCACCTCTATTCCAAATATTCCATAAAAGGAAAACATTTTGTTTAGTACATGTTTATAGGTTTCTTTTAGAATGACTTCTTTTCTAGAACTCAAGCGATAAATTCTTTGATGATTGGGGGTTGGACTAGATGATCTCTAGAGGTCCCTTCCAACCCCTACCATTCTATGACTCTATGGATATACAAATTGATCCAAACACTACAATTGCATAACAGTTAGCTTTAGGGTCCATCAAGGCATGATGGAGTTACATTTCTGAAATGTTTGTCCTTTGTACACATCTGAAATATCACTGAATTTCATTACTTACATTTATTACACTTATTCTGTTGCATCTTTCTTATGAGGAAAGGCTGAGACACCTGGGCATGTTTAGCATGGAAAAGAGAAGACTGAGAGGGGATCTGATCAATGCTTGTGAGTATCTAAAGGGCGGGTGTCAAGAGGATGGGGCCAGACTCTTTTCAGTAGTGCCCAGCGACAGGACAAGGGGCAATGGGCACAAACTGGAGCACAGGAATCATAGAATCATAGAATGCTAGGGGCTGGAAGGGACCTCTAGAGATCATCTAGTCCAACCCCCCTGCTAAAGCAGGTTAGCCTAGAGCAGGTTGCACAGGAATGCATCCAGGCGGGTTTTGAATATCTCCAGAGAAGGAGACTCCACAACCTCTCTGGGCAGCCTGTTCCAGTGCTCTGTCACCCTCACAGTAAAGAAGTTCCTCCTCATGTTCAGGTGGAACT
>VZSC01005225.1:0-28007 GCA_013398225.1 Steatornis caripensis
CCGTTTAAATCTCCCACGGTTGCTCTGGCAATGCCGAAGCCTCATCAGCACCTCGTCGCTCGGAGAGCTGCCGGCTCCTGGTGGGCCTCTCTCCTCTGCCTCGGGTTTCCCTGACTCCGGGAACCCACCTGCCGCCTCGGTCTAGCACGGAGCCACCGAACTTCGTGCTAGCATCGCAGTGTGCCTTGCCGAAAACGTTAAGATATGCTTGAAAACAAGGGCTAGAAGTGGAAGCGAATAAAGCTACGCCAAGCCAAGCATTGTCCATCCATGGATCAGCCCTAAGCACCACTGAAGAACTCCAGTGAAGGCCAGTCCTCTCCTGACTTGCCTTCCATACATCCTCGGTATCTCCTGGAAGCAAGATATATCCTCTGATCCTTGGAGTCACTCCTTCCAGTCCTGCACAAGCGAGGCAAACCCCTGGGGCACAGCTCTGCCAGTAGTTCCCGACCCCTCAACAGCTGAGGAGATCAATGACTAACCATGAACACAGCTGTCTGCCGGCTTAACACCAGCTAACACTGTCCAAGAGAAGTCAGATAGACTCCTGGCCCTTTGAGGAAGAAGGCATAAACATCTAGTAATTCATTACTTTTTGTCACCACCTAACCTAGTGAAAGAGCTCGGGGCAGCATACAGTGCTCTGAAGGAAGCATGCACCTCCCAGGAGCCCTGAAGCTTCCCGCTCCTTAAAAAAATTGTTCAGCTGGCTTTAATACAGATTAGACCCTTTTCCCCTTAAACATGGATTTTGTTATTATGCACCATTCAGGTCATCCTCTTTCCTCCTTTCTATGGGCCACTAGTCCATCATGTGGGGTACAAAGTCCCAGCGGTCATTAACAACCACACACTTCATGTCCAAAAGAACTGTAACAGGAACCACCACATTTCCATACAACGGTCTGCCTCACAGTGCCGCTTCAACTCCTCACAGCTGAGCTTGCAAGAGGTTCAGACAGCCTGGGAGAAAAGCGCAGCCTCTGTACCCTGTCAGAACATTATCTTAAAGCAAACTAAGGAAGCCAAGTCTGACTAAGGCAGGTCAACTGAGCAGAAACAGTAGTTAGTCACAACTCCACATCCCTCTGAGGACATCTCCAGATCACTGCATGTAACAGCCACTGCTCTGCCCAGGTGTGCTTTCAGGCTCTGCCCTCCTGACAGTGTAACACGTGGCTCTGGGTTACTCACATGCCACTTTCAAACAACACTACAGAACAGCAAAAGCAAAATTCTCATCTTCGCATTTCTAAGCAGCCTCAGACAGAACAGCCAGCAGAACATCCTGGTCCTCCAGACTCTGCCACAGGTAGGGTACAAGCATAACAACTCCACAAGGCTTCTTTGTAATAGAAGCTTCCAAATTGGACCTAGGAGAGGAGTAAGGAAAAGCTATGTACTCTTCCAAGTAGAAAGTACACAGATTTTTTTTTTCAGAGTGTGAAAATATCGCAGTGGCACATTATACAGAGCCTGAAGTTCCATTTCTACAAGTCCAGTTTTGCTGCGCACTACTACCATCTTCTGTAATATCATATCCTTCTGCTTGCTCCACCCCTGCACCCTCCCCACCATCCATGCATTTCAAAATAGAACTCAAAACAAAACCAAAACCTAAGGCTTCTAGCTGCCCATCTCAAAACAAAAAAAAATCATTACTTTTAGCTTAGAAGCCATCTGGCTTGTCTCTTTCTAGAAGGTATCCTTTAAAAAACAACACAAAAAGCAATGCCAGTCACAATGTTCACATGGAGGCACACTTTTAAAAAGTCTTACACATGACAAAAAAAGCCTCAGGAACACCACAGAACACTGAAGAACCCAGATTATACAAATTTAAGTCTCCTTAAAGGGTATGTCTACATTTATACAACATAGACATATTAGGAAGCAACCTTTTTCTGATGCCTGTATCACACATTGGCTCATTCTTGAGGATACAAAGCTATGATTTCTCTACTGTCTTCTATCTGGACTTCACCTCAGCCTTAGTGCCTACAAAAGAAGGAAAGCGAGACAAAGCAAGCAAGGAAGAAAAAAAGCATAGTTTATAGTAAAAATAGTGGCAATATTGAGAGTTCAAAGAAAGACTGAGAAAACTACTTCAACACTCACGTAACATACCAGGATTGAGAATTCTGGCCTTGTAAAGCACAGCTGAGACAACACGTTTGACCTGTTGGTGGCTCTGCTGTAGCTTAGAGGAGGCGGCCATGGGGCAGCAAGCCTCCACACCAGTGCATGCTTAAGAAGGAGGTATGGCCTTCACACTGCCGTGACTGCAGGGCATAACTGACAGCAGCAAAAAACTACTTTAAACCAAGCCTCAGAGCCCATGTTCCAAAGTCAGGGAAAACAAAAGGTGGTTTAAAGTCACTTTCCGTTCATCCCATGTGAACCGTTTCCAGGCTCATCATCATCCCAAAACACAAGAGACATTTCATTTTCCACACACATACTCTTTCATCTCATGACTTCTAAATGCATTAAATACAAAAACGTTTATGAAATTTCCATCCTAGATTTATTCACTTTCCTCCCACAATTGTAAAGGGACTGTTCTTTAAAATACCATCCCTCAACCAGGGCAAGTGCCCCTACATTCCTAGAAGTACCATATTCCCCATTTTGAGGCCTTTGGCACTCGCTACAAAGCTGCAATTCAGCATAGCTGTAAGCACAAATTTTTTGAATACCATGCATAGGTATATTCAGGCCCATAGCTCTTCAAAGACCTAAACAAAGGTTCCAGTTCATGCAAGATGACTGATTTTCAAACTTTCTGGATTTCCGTACTACACACTAACTCAGTAAAATTTTGGTTTAGATTTGTCTCCAAGAGACAAAAATGCAGACATTCAGAGACATTCACAAAATGCAGGAGACCCCACGTATGCTAACTCACTGAAAAACTGAAATCCACAAATGGTGACAGAAAACCAGAACCTTAGCAGAAGTTTATAGCTATAGCTTCAGCTTTAACACAGTTCATTATAAACACACACACACTTACCTGATTAATAACATAAAAGATGCTATCATAAGCATCCTGCTGTGTATATATACTGCAGCTGTAGTCATCTTCGTCAACGCCAGAATAGCCTTTCAGGAACAGGTGTTTAAAAGCAATAGTGTTTTCCTCTTTGAAAGAGACCACCAACTGGTTACTCAAACCAAAAAAAATAAGCTGACAAGAGAAAAAGAAACAAATTTCTGATTTTGAACACTGGTCAAGCAGCAACATTTTGGGAACAGCTTTGAATTATAATAAATACAAAACAGAAAGGTGCCTGTTGCTGTAACCTTGCTACAATAGCAGCAAAGAAGCTGTTAACTAATGCTGAAAGACTACTACATCAAGGTTACCAGATGCAGTGTAAGAGAAACCAGAAATCAGTGTCTCCCACTGATTCCCAAACTTACAGTGCAGCAACTAGACAGGAGATCACTGCCACCTTTCACGCATCCTGGACCAACAACTATAGCTGAAATTTGCCAAAACTTTTGTTGAAGATGCAAATGACAGAAGAGTTAACCTACAAGTGCAGCCTGCTACCCTAGAAATGCCCTGCTTTGCTATGGGACAAATTTCTGCACCTTCTTCCTACCTCTAGCATGCACAGGATTAGACCAAACCTATGCAGGACCCCATAGCAGCAAAAAGCATCACCTGCCTGACCCAGGTGCTGGTAAAGGAGGCTATAATAAGAAGCAGCACCAGACAGCAGTGCTCAGGATTTGCATTGCCCTACCATATGGATGGTCCCATCCCCACTGCTACCAAGAAAAACATGTAAATGGAGCCTAGAAGCTGAAAAATCAAGCAGCAAGAGTTTCTTCGCAGGCATAGGAGCAGGAGGATCTCTCAAGACCCAAACAGCTAACTCTTCATCCCAGGTTTGAACTGCTTACTGACAGCAAATGTGAAACTGTCTCATTACTCCATGGAGTTTCCAAGCCCCATTAGAAACTGGAAGAAGTAGTGAAGAACTAAGAGTGAGAAACTGCAAGCAAAAAAACTGTGAACTTAGAAATCCTCCAAAGCAAACAGGCAGGCTCCACTAACAGCCAAATTCCTTCATTCAAAACAATGGAAACTGGAAAGCACACCAATTTTTTTTCCCCTTCACTAGAATACATCATCTTTTGTCCTAGACAGTAACTACTTGGATCTGGGCCAGGCTAGAAGAATACATGGCAGCAGGACTATTTCATGCAAGGCTGCCTGGCTGTACACTGAAGTCACAACCAGGATAGAGAAATGGGGATGTCAGCTCTGCCAGGTATATACAGTCTTCAGATTAAGAACTGAATCTTCGTAGTTTCAGCCAAGTTTTAAATCAGCTATTTAGATCTTCAGTTGACTGAAAAAAAAAAATTCACTAAGTGCTACAAATAAATCTGCAGCACTCTAGTTAGTATCTCTAAAAAACTGAGGGATCTTCCAGCTGCAATACAGAGAGACAAAACATACTCAGCAGAGTTTCCTCAGGGAATTCCCTAGGGGATTTCAGCACAGCACTGGAGTAAAACTTACTCCCCATACTGGGACAGAAGCCTCTTCTCCTTTTCAGTCAGGCACAGATACCCCAGCTGCTGCACCACACCAAAGCAGCCACAAGTGTCATGACGAACAGGCCGGCATTGGGCAGAAGCAGCTAAAAGGAGGCTTAACTTACTCCTAGGATGTCCTTCAAGGGTCTTGCCCTCACTCTGAAATACAGAGATGCTTGTTGAACCTGTCAATTTACTATTAGCTCACATTTGATCTCCCTCCCTGCAGAGCAGCAACACGTTCTCCTTCAGAAACTCCATTTTCCTTTTCTTGCTGACTACCTGCCTGGCGTCTGAGCAAGACTCAGGGCTGACAAGAAAAATCTTAAACAGCAACCCAGAAAACCTTGTGGCCTTTGAAAGCGAAGCAGCAGAGCACCCCTTCTGCTCACAAAGGATAGCAGGAGACTAGGACAGCAGACAAAAATCACACATGCAGTGGCTCCCCCAAGAATTTAAGGGAGTAGGTTAGCATAGATTGAAAGTACTGAGCCTTTTCAGAGCCATGTGAAGGTGCGTTGTGTCATTACACACAAAGGTTACTGTCCTGTCTTTGAAGAGAGTGCAATAACACACACCTGAGGTGCAGCGGTCAGCAAAGATGGGGCAGCCTGTCCTCTTCGCTTACGCTGTGCTCGCACACCCCACCCCCTCCTCCCACACACACACCTTAACACGCTCCCTGTTCTCAGCAGCTCCAGCACTACAGGTAGCAATTGTGGTAGCATTAGTGTCAACAGCCTATTTCAGCCAGCCTCGCCTAGGCAGACCAACCACTGCACCCCGCTCCCGCCTGCCAACAGAGCTCCGTTGGGACTCCTCCACTCCGGCAGGGCTGCAGCGCAGGCCAGATCCTGTGCCAGCAGGGCCAGAGAGTCTGCTGTGCCTTTCCAGTGGGGAGACGAAGAGCGAGAGCAGTCAATAAAACACAGCAACACGTAAGCACGGGTTACGCTTCATTCTAGCCGGCAACTCAAACACAAACCTGGAATCCTACAACTCAGCATGTTTTTAGGAGTTGTTGCAAAGTGTCTGATGTCAAAGTCCTGTGTTTCAAAGGTTCAAAAAAAATCATTTCTACTTAAAACTTGTCCTGTTTTGCTTCCCTCAACCTCCAGTCACCACTTCTTAGTGGACTGTAAATTAATCAACTACACTGCGATACCAGCACAGTTTAAAAGCCACCCTCTTCTTTGCCTCTATCTATCGAGGTACTCGACTGAAACGCACAGTACGATGACAGCAGCAAGGGGCACCCCCAACACCCATAGCCCACCATCCCTAGAGACTGCAGCATTTTCACATTGAACACGTACATTCCAAGTTACTGAAGTTACTGACTAGATTTCAAGAAATATCACTTTTGAAACAGCCCAGTGAAACTATAACCTATGACCACAACAGGAAGCAGAACACAGCAGTACTGTGAAAGCAAGCCTGAAGACAGTGTCGCATCTAGTGGGAAGAGTAATTTCCTTTAAAGTGTTATCTTAAAAACAACAAAATACTTGGTCAAATACTGCCCCAGAATCTCCAGGAGGCTTTCGTAATTTAGTTTATGTCATTCTTTCCCCACGACACACCTTTCATAGCATTTTTTCTTTCTGGACTGAAGCAGGAAGTTCAAGCCCGTAACAAATACCCGGGGATGGCAGAGGCCCGGAACCACAGACCTGCTTCTGGTGCGCAGCATTGTTACGCTTTGTCAGAGTAAAAACAGAGGAAGGATTACCTGTGTAGTAACCATAAGTATCTTCAAAATCTGCAAAGCCAGTTTCCATGGTATCTGACGTCTTGCTCTGTATTTTTCACATGGGTTCATGAAGTAAAACTTCAAATCCTCTTTCAGAGCCGTCTCTTTTAGATCTAAATCTGACTGAGCCATCATATTTCTGCCACAAATATACATTAATTAGAAACCAACAGAAAGCTTTAGCAGACAATTTCCTCATATTGCAGTTTCACCTCAGACCACCACACCACAGACATAGAAGGTCTGTAACAGTTTTCTGTTTGTTTTACAGCAAAATGCAAGAAATACTTCCCCACAATCACATCATTAAAAATCACATTTAATGACTGTTTCCTGAGAAATAATTGTGTAAGTAAAAGGATCTGTAGTAGTAATAGCAAGTCTACATTTACCTCTTTCTTTAAGTATTTGAAATAAAGAGAGGCCACTGTTAGCACATTTCTCTGAATAACCCACATTCTACCACCAGAAAAAAAAAGGTGTCTTAAAGACTAAACAATCAGAGCAGGCTTCACAGCACGCTTCTGTTATGAACGTGCAGCTTTAAGGGCTAAACTCACAGGCATTTATTTATTTAAATTTCTGAGCATGTAGAAGTCAGAGGAACAAGCACAGAGGACTGTTGTTGCAGGGGTCTTAAATCACTCAAAGTTTCTCCCTCTCAACTGAACAGGGACATTGAAAACTTTCCCTGTCTCCCAATCTTTTTAACCCTATTTTCCAGTACCATAATTGTCAGAACTTTTGTACTTCACATGAAAATCGGAACCAAACTTAGAATTTTTTTTCCTCCCTCCATGTCTTAAGGTAAAGCAACCATATCTGAAACTGGCTGCATAAGCCTATTATCAGTCCCATTTGCCATCCAGAAAATTACTCCCCATGTTCTGAATTTCATAACATTTTCTCTCAAAGTCAAAACCGAAAGCATAATTTCCACATCTTCAGACACATTCTCAAGTCTTTTGTCCTCACCTGACTGAAGTATATTGGTATTTAAGCCTAAAGTGTAGACTACAAAGCACATTTGATTTGCTAGAACCAGCTATCTCATAATTAGAGAAAGTTAAAAAACACAGTACAGTCGACAGTGTGGTGTTTCCCCATTAGAGGAAGTGAAAAAACCAGAACAGTCTTTTTTAACATTTGAAGCTCAAAGGTTGTCTTTATTACACAGCCTCAAATCAATAATTCATGGTGGGAGGTAGGCTGATTTTGGTTTTGAGACAGGAAAAACACAGGAAGGTTATTAAGAAACTGTGGAGTACATCCCAATTTAAATGTATAATAAAAACATACTGGACTAGTTTTAATAATGTTTAAAACATAAAAACACATTGACAGAAAAGCATATGACAATTATAGCTGTGAGTATTGTCTAAGAAAACAGGTACTCAGGCACTTCAGTCCTGCACGGACACCCAAAGACTTCGGTTCTCTGGTGCCAGCTGCTCTTGAACAGGCAGCAGCATTTGTGCTGATACACAACCAACAAGACCAAACCAAGAGTAAGTCACAGGAGTAGGTGGGAAAAAGAGGAAACAGATCAAATTTAGGCTGGATCTAGCGAAGACTTAAAGCATGAAGGTATGACATAAGAACCATCCAGAGACTTCAGCAAAATCATCCCCAAAGTTTCCCATGAAAGCGTGTCAGAAGTGACAGATCTTAAAAATCAAAGAGCAAACCTTGTAACACTGTTCCCTTCGATATTTAAATACGTACCATGGAAGACAGGGTGGTTTTTTCCAAAGTTGTCTTTCAAGCCTCTATAGCTATTCTAAAAACTTGATGTTGACTAATAACAATACTTGCACTTTTACAGAACTCCCACTTAACTCCACTGGCTAGGGATTATTTTCACTGATGCCTTTAGCTCCCTTTATTAATTAGCTGTAGAAATTGTGAGCAGGAAATTCAGCCAAGGAAAGCAACATACTTTTTCAGCTTAAGAGGAAGAGATGAGATTCAAGCCTGTATCACTGTTGGGCTTTGTCTTCCAATGAACAATAGGCATTCTCTGCTGTAATATTAATGAAATAATACATTTGGCAATAGGTGAAACACAGCAATTGTTTTTTAACCCATTCGTTTCTTGAAAAGATCCAAAATAACATCCAAATAAACTGCATTAAATCTGCAGAACTAGAACTTTCAACCGAAGCGTTCGTTAAAAAGCTCTAAGTCATAAACAGAGACTAATGACATTTAAATCAAACCATCTAGTTCTACCAAATGTTTGTTAGCCTAATAATCTAAAAATAGTTCAAACAAAACACCTAGCTCAAGACAGAGTAACAGAACAATTCAGTTCGGACACTGCAGTGTAATTAACACTGCTCAGCAGGCTTCCATGGTATGTTAAGCACTGATACAAGAAAGTTTTGTAAATGAAGACTAACTCTACTGCGCACATTTAAATGCATATCTAAGTGCCATTAAGTGTCACGCATCACAAATAATAACTGTTACTAATTCAATTCTAAAGGCTGCGTTAGGACAGCCACCATCGCAACGCAGTATCTGGTAGGACAATCCATTGTTTGGATAGTGGTTTGTAGTGAGGCATTTTAAAGCTTAGCATTCTATTCAAGAAAGAGGTTTCAACAGTAATGATTACTTTTTGCAGCTACCTCCTTACAAAATAAGCATTTGATATGTAGCTCTCCACCTAGCACAAAAACCAGCAATCAAGTAGCTAAAAAGCTACAGATTCACTTAAAGAAAAAAAAAAGTAATTCACTACAGGAGCAACACTAACAGTGTCCATCAGAGAGATTCATATCATGAGCATTTATCTACTTGAGCTCTACATCCTGAAGAGGTATTAACGAGATTGATTGGGGGGGTGGGGGGAAGCAGAGAAAAAAGGAAGGAAAAAAATAATCGCAGAGTTGGGTTCTACGGATCAGACCGGGCAGCCCCACCCTCGCCCCCACGATCTTCTCCTAGGTTCACAAATCGCCCAGAGAAACGCATCGCCTAGCGTTAATCACGAAAGAAAGCTCTAAGAAATTGAGGGGGGGAGGGGGGAAGCCTCCCTTTGCAGAGCTGCAGGCGTTACCGTCGCTAAGCTGCTGCAGCAGAGGCAGCAACACCACCAAACGCAGCCAGAGCGAGGGGCGAGCAAAGCCCCCTCTCCGCGGCCGCAGCACACGGGCAACACGACGGACACGGAACTTTTGCAGCCGCAGAACAGCGGGGCCCGCGAGCGCCGGGAGGCCAGGACCTACCGTGTGCTGCCGTGCACAGCCAGCACGGGTCCGGCGGGCACCCGCCCATTTGCTGATCGCGTGCCTGGGCGCTGCGGCGGGCGGGAGCGCTCCTCTCCAGCGGCCACCGCGGGAGCCCGCCCGCCGCCCTCGCCCTCCGCCGTTGCTGGGGCAGCGGGCACGCCCGTTATCGCGGCCCCACACGGCCGCCGCGCCCCGCGCCGCTTCGCTCCCTCCGGCAGCCGATGGCGAAGGAGCGCCCGGATCCCCCTCCCCGCCGCCTGNCCGGGCGGAGGAGGGCGCCCCGCCGCCCACGTGCCCGGCCGCCGCCCGGCCGCGCCCGCCGCAGAGCGAGCTGCCCCTGCTCCGGCGCTTCTGCCTCTTCCCCCGGCAGCAGGCACCGGTGCTTCTAAAGTGAAGTACGGCTCGGTAGTTGCAGTTGTAGGCAAGGAGAGTACATGCAGGGAAGACTCTGAGGTTGGATTAGCTCTTACAGAGCTGGTCGCTTTGCAGCTGGGAAGGTACTTAGTTCCTCTGAGGATGTGGTTTAATGCGGTTACTTCGAATTGGGGTGTTCGAAACAGAATGCAGACTTACAAGAGGCTTCATTGCAACTGCGAGCTGCCCACCTGCCCACGTGGTGGGCATGGGCAGCGTATGAGTCTTGCATAACACTCTCAGATGATGCTGCTGGGTTTGGTTGCAGTCACACTGTTTAAGGGAGAAGGAACAGAAGCCCAGACACACATCCTTGTGCAGTTATTCAAAATCAGCTGCAACAGCATTGTGTCAGTTCATGCATGAAAGTTTTCTTAAGGCTTCCTCTGAAGCATCTGATATTGGCTACTGCCTCAGGCAGGAAGATGCTCCTGACAGATGCAATCACAGATTTGGTCTTTTACAGCATCTGTTTTCCCCCCAATTGCCAGAGATAAATTATGCCTTTACACATTTTTAATTGGAAAGGTATGAGCATATCTGGATTTGATTTCTTCCTCTTTTGCACGCACGCTGTNACCCGAGCGGGCGGCGCCGCGCCCAGCCCCGTCCCGCCACGCTCACCCGCTGCCGGCGGCCCGTCCGCCGGGCAGGTACTTGAGGGAGATCTCCATGGGGCTGCGGGGCTCGGCCGCTGCCCCGACAGGGCGACGCGGGGCTCCGNACAGATGCAATCACAGATTTGGTCTTTTACAGCATCTGTTTTCCCCCCAATTGCCAGAGATAAATTATGCCTTTACACATTTTTAATTGGAAAGGTATGAGCATATCTGGATTTGATTTCTTCCTCTTTTGCACGCACGCTGTTTACGTTCCCTTGACAATATGCTTTGATCCAACGTGGAAACTGGTACTTAGAAACAAGCATGGCCCCCACCTCTTCTCTTCCCCTCAGTGTAACTTCATTGTGTTAAGAGATCTGAGCTCTGCTGAAAACAAGAAGTTCTCCCTACCTGAGCATATGCAAAACATCGGCATTGAAAAGAGCCTTGGTATGAAAACAGCTGTTACCCAAGTTAACCACCCTGCAACTTATTTTTATGAGGAAATACTACCAGCATTTTTCAGGCAACTCTTTCCAGACCCCAGTGAGAATCAGAACAAAGGAAATCTCTTACCTCTCCCCACCTTCTTGGACAGCACTGAGCGCCCTGTTTTTCTTAAAATGGCATTTTTAAGCATAATGAGTTTTATCTGATGCTTTATCTGCTTCTTTGCTCTCCACACCTGCATTTTACAGTTCTATCTGTGCCTGCTTGATTGTATCAGCATAAAGATACCAATGTCTCCAGGATGCAGCTTTACGTGCATTACTAGCATTGCTAATGTTGAGTTGACACTGTTGAAGTCACTAGGGTTTTTTTAGAATAAGATTGCTGTCACACTTCTTGGCTCTGCAAGGCCATTACCAGCACATCATATATTGACACAAAATAAGATTAAAAAGCCCCACCACACACGCAACAGCAGCAGACACAGATCTGGCAGAGCTGCACTTCACCTCAAATGCACGGTAGGCTAGAAAACACAGCATTGACTACTGGCTTCTTCTCAGGTGAGTGAAATACGCAGGCAGATGAAGATCCTGAACACCAAGGATCAAGCAGGTCAGAAATCTGGACAGCGAGCACTTAGATGCCAGCAGCACTACCAAGGTGGACAATATATGTTTGAGTGTCTGGTTTTCTTAAAAAACAAAATATAGATAGATATGAGGTATGTAATACAAGCAGCATTTACTTTTCCAGTCAGAACTGGACATTTTGAGCAGGTGTAAGCCAGTTACCTTTCACGGTACTGTTCTTTCCCCCGTGTAACAGCCTGCACCCATGGCCAGAAGTATGCAGTCGCTGCTCTGCTAACTTTATGAGCAGTTGTCCCTTCTTTTCCCCATCCTATCCTTGACACATCCTTCTCCTGCTTTTAGCTAGCCCTCCCTTCTGGCTTCACACAGTGACCCTGCCCATTACTGTTTGAAGGCAAATTGCCTTTCATCAACTCTCTCCACCCCAAAACTGGTAGCAATGCTAAATTAAAAGTGGTGTAGTCCAGCCAAAGTAACACAGCATAGTTTTTCCACTGAATTTCTGCATCTCCGTTGATTGACTTTTTAGGTGTAGCACAAGCACGGGGCGTTACTTAAAGACTCTTAACAGGGGCTTCACTGCACAGCAAGCTTCACAATGAAGTTTACCCTTCAGGCAACAGAAGCCAGTCTTCAGTGGAAGATTTGTCCTATTAGGAATTGAAATAATCTACATACGATACCTTTTCCTGCTTTGGGGTCACCCATTGCAGCCTTCCATGCCTTATGCTCATACTGCAGTCTTCTATTAACATGATTTCTCCCTGCTTCTATAAAACTTGGTAAGAATTTGATATTTTAGAGCTCTGTCAAGTCTTGCTGAAATTTGTTGAGAATTTCGCAAGTTAACAGTGATGAAGCATATGCTCTGCCTCGTTTCTAAATTAAATCGGAATACTACTTGCCTTATAACTGTATTGGCAAACAAGGTATTCCATAGCTGTTTACAAAATGCACCTCCATTTTACGCAAATTATTAATTTTAGCTTTCTCTTAACTCTGCATGAAAAAACCTTGCTAAGAACTTCGGCCTTCTGCATTTCAGTGATCTTAAAGTGCTTGCCATCCACGTCAGAATTCCTTGCACAAAGTATTTTATACAGTAGTGATGTGCACATTACATATTGTGTGTTGTCAAAGATCCATATGGAGTTTAGTGTGTCAACAGAAAACACGGTCACTTAACATTTGATTTCCGAGGCACGATTGCCTTGAATGTCCTTGAAAAGCTTCAAAAGTCTTCAGTCTTAGGTGACTGCTGGCGGAAGACGAGGACCTCAATACAGGAAAATTTCAGATACTGTGAAGAATCTGTTCTGCCTACAGATCGCATTTGGTTTGCCTTTGCTGAATTTGAACTTCATGTCATGTACAGAAGCATTTTTAGTGTAAGGTTTAATACTTGTTTATTTTTTTCTATGGCAAACTCTGAAATGCTGTTAAATGGATCAACTGGGAATAGGTCCTCACCAGGGTCCACAGGAACTATCTTAACTACAGGAAATGCAGGTTCACACACTCCGCACACTGTTTCATGCCAGAAACTGCATAATGCTATTAAAAAAAATCTCCTATATTAACTTGGCAACATATTTACTCTTAAGATGAATACCAACACACCCAATACTCACTGCAGCTGGAAGTGTTTATTGTAGTGAATTTACAACATGTAAACATTCAGACAGACCATGTTTAGTGTCCTCCACCTTTGTGCACAGCATTATACATTGTCACACGCAGCTACAAGAATGTTGCTCACAAATACAAGTTATCTAAAATATGCTTCCCTTTGGTTTTCTATTCTGCTCCCAGAGTGAAGACTATAGAAAATAAGGCATCCATTAAATGGTATCACAATTAACAGAGTATATAAGCTAAGTTGTCAAAACTGAACTTTTATAAGATCTAATGTTTCAGACAGCCACTGACAGTACCAGGTTATGAGGCTGGTAGGAAACATCCAGTTTCTAAAGCATGGAGAGATATGACTCTCAGAGACATATCTTCTGTTTATTTAACTTAGTTTAAACTTCAGGTTTACAGACTTATGTACCAGAGGAAGATTTCAAATAAAAAAACAGATATTTTGAAAGTGCTTTTGTCTCACTTTTCCTTTAAAAACGTAAGGTCAGCACACTACGAAGCTGAAGACTGTAACTGATCCTACCCAGCACTGGAGATAGGAGAACATCTGCATTTCTCCACTCGACTCACCTCTCAAACTTCAGTTCTGGCCTCGCATATCCCTTGCCTCTCTGAGAAGAGACTTCCACTTACATCAAGGGTAGTTATGTTTTTAGAAATATTTAGTTTATGCTCTCAGCCATATTTGAATGGCTTGTGCATCAATTCACTGTAATGTCTCCAGAAACAAATTACACCGAATTTCATAGTTTTAGTTTATTTTTACAGTGCAGATAAAAAATGCTGACAGCTCTAGAGTGAGCTTTCGATGATTCCATGATGAGTCAGCCATAGCTGGATAATGCTTGCAGTACTGAGGGCTAGGCTGGTGTTCAAAGTTGCAGTTGTCTAGCACTAATTCTACTTATATTTGAAAGTTACTGCATTTCTAGTCTACCTGCAAAATCTAGCCAAGTCTCTAAACACAGACAGCTTTTTAATGCCCTTTGCATTCTAGCACAATTTAACTGAGGGAACAAATAGAACAAAGCTAATAAAAAACCTAAACCCCCCAAAACCCCAGATCTAGCAGTGCGAGTGCCTAATCAGAAAGACTGTTCTGCCACAGGCTTACACTGTTTTTTGAGAAAAGCAAATTCAGGCTTTAACTATAAGGTTTTCCACCAGCACCACTGTCCAGTTCTTGCAATGTGTGCTGCTTTAAAGACTCCATGATACACTCCCACAATCATTAAATATGTTCACTACAACCTATACAGGAGAGGGGGAAAAAGTTGTCAGGTGCATGCATCAAAATAATAGTTTCATTGTACAAGGAGCCTTAAAAATGCATCTGAACTATAATTATTACTAATTTGATATACACTGATAAGAAACTGCTATGAACCACCATAAACATTTTGAACATCTCAAAGAATTCAGAGAAGCCTTGTGCGGCCTGTAGGACCATATGACTATTTAAGGAGTGGAAGCCACAGAACTGATAACACAACATCCAGATCGAGATACTTATTTATTCCTACAGATCATTTGTTTCAATGTAAAACCAGAAGGCCACAGTACAGAGCTAATGGAGCAATGTCCAGTATTTACAGGCAACTGAAATGTCAGCCACTGGTCTAGCTTCGAGAGGAACACACCATTTCCAGATTAAAAAACAATTTGTAGGACTTATGTGCAAGGTATGAGGCATGCATGTGGATCAAGACATTTGGCACCAGCACAAAATCATTAAAGGATAGGTAATCTGTTTAGGAAACAAGGCTCTGAAATGAGGCACTTAAATGCCTGCAGCTCTGTTCAAGTCCAGGGTGCTCCTGGCTGCCCAATACTGCTGAAGAACAAGTTGCTTGAGAGTAATCCTGATCCCCGCCTCACCGTCAGTGGGAAAAGTATTACAACCCCACCCTGTCCCACCTCACGTTGGGTTTCTTGCCAGGTTAAACTGAGAGGTGTATGCAGACAAGGAAATATTAACATGTCTGTGCCCTTCACCCAGGAGCGAGATGCCCTGCTCTGCTTTATCCCCCACTTTCATCTCCTATAAGGCGCTTGATCAGAACAGTGGCTCTCTGCAGGGTCTGTTGTCTTTCTGCTCTGAAATATGTCCCCAGCTCCTCCTCCTCATAAATATATTCTATCATCTGGCATATAACAATATAGCACACTAGAAAAGCCTAATACCAAGGAGCTGCAAATGCCTTTGATCTTTTTAATCAAGCTGCAAATATTTTAAGGCTCCCCTTCAGCAAACAAGACTCAGAGTTGCTGCCAGCCAGGTTAAACATAAACCACGTATCCTGCAATCAGTATTCCTGAAGAAACAAAACTTAAGTAACTGAAGCATTAAGCTCTCCATAGTGGAAGTTAGGCAATGCTTTTCCAAGTGCTGTGATAGTATCTTAAACCACGTGCTGTCTTAAAACCTTGGCAAGTGGATTTTCTCCCTAAGTTTCAGGCCTGCTACCATTTAAGTCAGGACACGTTACTGCACAAGGTATCATTAAAAAGTGAGTAATGAAACATCGAGTGAGTCCTGCAAGTCTGGCCTATTGCAGTGAGTACAAGAAATGTTAATGCTTGCACATTATACATGTGGGGTTCCCAAGTTACTGTACATCTTACCTAACTTTCTGTACTAATTTTCATGTTAAGTGATTCTTAATTTAAAAGTTCCTCCACCTCTCCTAAGGAGTTTGTTGGCTGCAGACATTTCACTAAAGCACTCCGTTCTAGAGCATTAGAAATAGTCTGGGATTTTTGTGGGGTTTTTTTCCCCACGATTCCTAAAAAATTAAGTACTCTTCATAAACACTGAAAAAAAAATGTCCAGGGACATTTTGTGGTGTGTTGCTTTTGCATATACCTTAATGTATAATTTTATTATAGGTACGTACCATTACAACAACAGAAGAGAGATGCAGAACTCTCCTCCTCTAATCTGTACCTGCCAGAGTTTGGTAAGTCTTTGCACTGCGATATAAATCTCTGAAGCTCTGTCTCCGGAAAGCCATCTTGCTGGTAGTGCTAAAAATTCATAGTTAAACCTTTAGCAACGCTAGAAGATACAATAACCCAAATCCTCCCCAGACCACTTTTCAGACATTGCTCAAGTCTGAAATCAGAAGATTCACAGAACTGAATATTAATTTACTGCTTTTTAGCAGATATTTAGCTTCCATTGGAGCAGGAAAACAGATAGGCTTGTAAGAAAAGTGAAGTAAGGAGGGATTAAAAATCTGTCATCATCACTCTACAGCTTTAAAAGTAGCCATTATGTTTAGTCTTTAAATAGGCTTGCACCACAATTCAAAATATTGAGGGAGATGAGTCTTGATAGCACCAATCTTGCATTTTTATTCCAAAGAAAGAGTCAGAGTTCACGCTTACCTTGACAGTTTCATATGTATCTGTGATGAGTGCAATGAAGAGACTCATCACCATATAGATGAACAGACTGATGAAGGAGTAGAGGTAGATCCTACTGAATAACCAAACCAAATAACTTTTCTGCTGCATTTTTGCAAAGGTGGCAAACATGTCATCTCCATTGATCAATGAAAAAAGGCATTCGGAAACCATGTTCAGAGAGCGAAACTAGAGGAGGGAATAAGACAAGGACATCTGTCGCTGCTATATTTGGATCCAAAGACTGTACATAACATGAGGAAGATACACAGCTGATGACTGGCTGCCTTGGATCTCTTTGTACGCTCAGGGTACAACAAAGTGCAAAGAGTAAAACATTCGAGGAATGAGCAAAGTTTGTCACCTCCTGTACACGTACACGCTCAACTCAGATAAGCCAATTTCACATTTAAAAGGGATAAGGATACAATCTCCAAAGCTTCAGCCTTACACTGGTGTTCTGCAAGATGAAAATTATTTCTCAAAATACCAGCATGTGATTGGGAGTCACGACAGCTTCCGCTTCTGACTGAGAGCTTTCAAACTCGAGGAAAGTCTGAGTGAGTCATGGAAGTCAGACTCTTCAAATAAAGCAGCATCATGTTGAAGATGCACTATTTTTATGTTAAGGGAAGCCTTCACATGGAAACTTAGAAGACAACAGTAGTAATCTCTCATTTGTTTGGAATCCATTCTGTTATTTAAGTTGTCTTTTTTCATGTTAAGTACATTACCTTCACATGGTATGGTCCCAGTACAATCCATCCACAGAAACAATAGCCCAGGTAGATCATAGCGGCACAACAGCAGAACCTCATTACGTTGGGTAATGCTGCTCGAAGTGTTAGGATGAGAAGCTGCACAAAGCAATGCAAACAGTTAGAATTCAACAAGGCATTTCTTCCAGTCCTCTTATGGCAACAAACAGAATAAATACCAACAGCACGAAGATCCCAGGAGATCCTTACATTATACTTCTGAAAGAAACCTAGGTAGCGAATGACTCCAAGCCACACAAGCATAGTGGATGTTCCCAGGAGTATGCTACAGACATCATAACTTGTCAGACTCTAAAAAAAAAAAAAAAGAAAAAATCAAGTATTACAACAACTGACAGGTTCTAAACTGCAACTCTCATTACTACAAAGATCTGTGAAGAACCGTTGTTTTCCTTGGCAATCTGTCCCATTAAAAATTAGTTCGGGGCAAGATGAATTGGAAAGCAGAAGTCCCAAAGAGCAAGGGCACTTTCAAGCGTGACTCAGTTCACATGCCATTACATACCGTTGTTTGCGAAATAGATTCTGACAAAACAAGCTTCATTTGCAAGGCCAGCTGCACTGCAGGTGCAGGGACACCCCCTCTGTACCTGGATCACTAAGACCTGCAGAGTGGCACCGCAAACATTTTTATGCTGCTTCCAGAGCTGCAACAACTGCCTCTGGAATCTGCATCGACAGATTCCCCTGAGCAGCTTGGGAATCTCTCAATTGCATCCCAACGGACAGTGTTAGACGTGACTTTTAGGACCGCAGAGCAAAGAAGGTTCTGCCAGTACGTAGGCAAAGCAGTTTTTAAAAAATAGCATGACTTGTCAGCAGAGCTCAGATAAATACTAAGCAGGATCTTGTTAGGTAGCCAGGAACTGTGAGTTGTAGGAAGTTATCAAGGAGAAGACTGATTAGCTTCTAATTAATTCTAACTGGAACTTCATTTGTATTTTATTGGCACTTCACTGGTTTTTTCCACCTATACATACTGGCCTGTTTTCATCCCAGTTAGCACATACCCTGTTCCCTGAACTGCGGCTCTACTCTGAAATGGATCACGGCAGTTCACTTGAATAAGAAGTTTTCATGGTTTTCTGTTTTTATTCCTCTAAGAGTTGGCTAATCTTTTGTATCAGCATAATTCATTTACAGCTTGACAAAAACCAAATTTAGGCTACTTTAATGTGAACTTGTTACTCAGCCATTAACTTTCACACAGTAACATAGAGCAAGATCCTGTTATTATGGTCCACAAGGCTTACAAAATGGAGCGAAATGTACCTGTAGAGAAGAGTTTTAGTAAAACACTCTCTTAGAAAAGAAACATATATAAATAGATGTATTTATATATATCAGATACTAGAATCCCAAATGCAAGATGTTACTCCAGTCTTGTTCTCATCTTTGTTTCTCCCAAAGCAGGATGGAGTTCTCTCTTATCTTAGCCAACTTCCTCATAGCTTCTTTCTACTCCTAAGAACTGAGTTTATAGTTCCTAATGTAAAATAGGGCAGTTTGTACTGGACATTTACAATAGTCAGGCTGCACCAGACCCATCCTTTCATCACTACTGTCCAAAGTCTGTTGTGTTGCAATGTCACACTTCGAAGTCTGCTACAGATTTGGTGAAGAACGACATTATCTGAATATTAGAGTGCTTTAGGATAGCATACTGTATGTTTTCAAAAGACTTTTTTTTTCTAGATGAAGTTTATTTTAGAAATTGAAGGCCTAGAACCTGGCTGTGGCTGGCTGTTATGTACATGCTGGAAACCAGAAGATGGGAAAGCAGCAAAGGATGTTTAAGAAGAGAGTCTTTGTGCTAGTTAAACACTTGTTAAATGGGGAACAGAAAAATAAATGCTAAATTTAAAACCAGTATCGAATAAGCAAATAGAAGTGGTCCTAAATGGGGAAGAGAGGAAGTCAACAGTCTCAAACTTTCAGAGATTAAGTTCATTTTATTCCTTTGAGTCACAAAGGAGCAAAGATAATTAGAACTGTAATCTCTAGTGATATTTGGAGGTTTTAAATCTCACAACTGGAAACAACACACCTCAGTTATAATTCCAGAGGAGAAGATAAAGTTTTAAAATTTCATGCCACTCAGAATCAAACACAGCCAGCCTAAAGTCCTCTGAGAGATTTAAACCTAGCCGGGACAGAAACAATCAATCAGCTTTGCTTCCACCTGACAGTGCAAAAACCTTACCTTGGCTTGTATCTCCATCTTTAGAGTTGATCCAACGATAGTTAAGACATCACTAACCATAATCAGGATGTACCATCCATTGACAAATTCCATTTGATCACTGAAAGATACTTCTTTCTTATAATAATATAGGAAAAAGCTTACAAATTCCTAGGGAAAAGGAGGAAAGAAAAAAGTTAATCAGACTTGCACAAGACATGAAGACTTTTCAGTGAAAGTTATACCCACCCTTTGGAGCCGAATTCCTTTAACCACTGATCGTGTGCAAAGGATCAATGAGGCCAGACAAGTCAATATAACAAAAACATCGAAGATCATCATGTAATGAGTGTTCTTCTGTACTGCAAGAACAGAAAATGTACGTATTTGTAATCAGATGCATTTCATCTTGTTGACCATCTTGAGTACTGAAGTAAGAATCAAGTTTTGATGTTAACTATGTTTATACAACTAAATTATGAAAACTCTTAGCATTTTTCCCACAAAAGTTCATGACATATTTTCATGACAAACACAGGGGCATCTGCACTACAGATACCACTTCAGTTAATTTAGGAAGGTTGATACCACATCAAAAACATACCGAAGTGTGAGTGCTTCTTACAGCCCTGCAGAATTAGAGGTGGGAGATCGCTATTTTACAGGCAATGGAATGGCCTTTGGAGTGACAGAACTTGTGAAAAAAAAAAAAAAATCCCAGGAACTTTGCAGTATGTATCTTATTTTCCAGACCAGTATTTGACTATCAGATACATTTTCTGTTCTAGAGCAGCGCAGGTAATTTCCACTGCTGCTCAGCTAGCCAAAACCAACATTGAAATAGATATGCGTTCTCTATCTCTTATCTTACAAAAATTCACATTCTTGATGAACTAAGGTCAAATTTTGCACCAGATCTACCACTAGAGGGTTTTTATACCTATCGTACAGCTGAAACTAGAAGAGAGAGTATAATAATTAGGTATTTAATGCTTAAAGAGTGATTGAGAAAAAATAGAAACAAATTAATGCTAAATTTGCAAGAAGATGCAGCAATTCTCCAAAATGGGATACTGAAGTTCTAGTTGACCTCACAAACTGCACTACTCAGAAGAAGCCCGCCTACTTCTTGCTTATACCAAAGTCACTAACACACATACTGTTGCCATTTAAATTGGTTTTGCAGTGTAGTTCAGAAGAACAACAACTTATTATTGTCCAGTTGCAATTATTACCTTTGTATTTTTCCTTGGCTTTCAGAAAATAATACAGCGTACTCCAGGAGATTATTTTAAAAGCTGTTATAGAGGCAATCTACATAGATATCAAATGTGGATCATTACAGAAGCCTGGTATCAAAACCTTCTTGTACCGCTGCACTAGCAATCTGTTAGAGGTAGCATGCCATCTGGTGTGTATTTATAACACGGCAGCTAGCAAAGTTAGTTGATAAAGTGTTTGGTGGAATACGCATTTGCATGAGTGGGGTGTTTTGTACTCTGTGATGCATTTCATTAAATTCTCCAAAATTAATTCCAATCTGGATCTTTTAAAAAAAAAAAACAACTTCCCCTTTTTCACTACCTAATGTAGGCATAGCAAAGGGGAAAGTGGCAAAGTAGAAAAATGGACCCAATTCATCCTATTGCTTACTTCAGCAAAAAATTAAAAAATAAGTGAAATTTACAGGCCTGGAAAGCTTCTGACTTTCAAAGAGATTATTTTATCTAATCAAAAAAGATCTCAGACAATGTTTTCACCAGACCCAATAGCTGCCAACAAAGGGTGCTCTTCTGAGTAACTATTTAAGATAGATTATTTAACTATACTGTGCATCTCAGTTACACCCAAACACACGCCAAACAACATTTAAGCAGCAGTAAGTAGTATTTCTAGCCATTCCACTCTAGCAAGCCTTAGCAACAGTGCTTCCTTATCTTTCCTGGTGCTAAGTCCTGAAATAAGAGTGAATCAGTTTCAACTTTCCACCACTATCATGTGTCACTCTGTTGCCTGGTGCTAGAAGAACAGTTCACAGCCCTACCTTAAGCGATCAGCAGTGTAAGGTCAGTGGCCAAAGCTAGAAGCATGCACAGCGAGGTGTGGAAAAATTTTGGTTTGACAGTATCAATGGTGCAAGGTTTGAGAGCTGCCAAGGAAAGTAACGGTGTGGCTGGGTTCCCAGGATTTCAGATCAGAGGTTGAAGAACAACATTTCCTTAGAAAATCAGGATTTAGAGTGCACCCACGACAGAATGTATGCCAATAGCGCCTCATCTTTTAATAAAGAAAAAGGCTAACAAACATTGTGCTATGGTGGCAAAAGTTTAGCATGAAAATTTGAACACATTCATGTCACTTACTTGACCCAGAAACATGCCAGTCTTTACATTCCTTGATTGCTATGTTGTTGTCTAGACTTATTTTAATTCTTCCACTATGTGCTTTATTATCAAACACTATCTGTATTAACAAAAAAAAAAAGCATGTCTTTTTCAAGTTAAACCATTACATACGTAGCATACTGTCTGCTAAGCTTGCATAATGATGCAGAATAATTCCCCTAAGGGAGAAGTTACAAAACTTGTTTAAGCTTAAGGTAATTCCAGGTTATTCAAATAAATGCTGTCAAAGTGAAAGACAAATCTGATGAACCATGTATTTGCCACAAATTGCTTGATCAACTAGATACTAGGTGAAATTCTTTTAAACTACAGCCTCATTCCTCTATGATCTGAAAACAACCTTTCCTAGAAGCATCTCTCTAAAGAGAAGAGCTTTATGTTTTCATTATCCTTCAGATGGATTAGAGCACAAAAGGCTGTAAGCCACGCAAGTGCTTCAGGAACACATCACGAGCACTCAAAGCTTAACCTCCCTCAGTCACAACTGGTGGTTATTTACAGGGTACACTAAGCCCTGACAGAGTAATCCAGACATGACCGGGGACCAGTCAATGGCGCCCAATACTCTTCAGAAAACATCTGATCTGACTGTGCATGGTAAACCAGCAGGAAGGATTTCTTGTTTTGAACAGAAAGACACGTGGCAGGCTTCCATGTACCGTCAGAGTGAAATCGTAACAGTCAGGGAGCTCGTGGTGACGAACGGTCTGGAGGTTGATTGCCTTCAGATTGAACATGAGCTGCACTGCCACCAGTCTGCAACAGAGCCTTGTATTAGCTTTTCACAGGGAAAACGCATGAGTACCCCAACACGGGAGGTGCTGATTCCTCCTCACCTGTGGAAATCCAGAGTGAAATTCAAATTGTGCTTTCCCACTGTTGTGTTGCCTAATGGCATCATTGGCTCAACGTACCAGCAGTCTGCAATGGATAAGTACTCACAACAATATCTCATGGGTTATTATGCTCTCTAACTGTAATCTGCCTGTCCCACTCCTGAGGCTGGGAAGAGCTGTTGACCACGTCAGGCAAGATAGCACGCTGAAGCGAAGCGTCATTTGGGAAGTTAGCTGACAAATATACTGGCTTCCCTGAACCAGCCAAGGTATAAATCGTGAATTCATAGGGAAGGCTCCTGAAATTAGCCCAAAATACTTGTATTAGACGGTCATCAGTGCTAACAGCTCATCGTTTGTTTTGTGGCAGTAGACATAAAGGACTGTTACCTTGGAGGTGAGGGCCAGAGGTTAGTTACACAGCAGTTTTCTTGCCAGTTTTGGCTGGTAGTAACTTCAATATAGATAATTTGATAGGACTATACAATACTGGATGCTTATAAGAATTCATCATAAATGTAGGGTCCCTCCTCCCAAAGAACTGATACAGTAGATTAGGTTCATTACCAGTCACAATCTCTGGGTCTATATCAAAGGTGTCATTTCCAGGACAGATGGTTCCTCGCTTGTAGAACTGCTGACACACGGCCAGAGCTGCCTCTTCTGCTCCCCTCTTCTCATAAGCATGGTTTCCAACAGAAATGTTCGGCAGCTGTAAGTACTGAAGTTCAGAACAAACAGACAAACCAACTTAGATGGCATCAAAACTGTTAGTCTCTGAAAAAAAAACAACCCCAAACTCAGAAGTGTTTGGATCTGTGCCATAACCGGTCTTTTTTTATTTAAAAGGTCACATAAAGAACTTGCAAACCTACACCACACTACTGCTAAGTCCTCAAACACTTTAAGGTATTTGACAAAAACAGTAAGTGCAGGATTTGGATCTAAATACCTTTTTGCTTTTTTTTACCTCTTTACAATCCTTACTAAAAAGCCTAACTTGTTATTTGTAAAGCACTCTGGCTCAAATCCAATACCTGCATTTAGTGCAGAATTAGTATATTGATTAGCTTTAAGGATGTCACCAAAAGTACAATGCTATGGAAATGACAGAAAATCTGAACAAGTCAACATTCTAGTCTTAAGCAACTGGCACAGAAATTCAATTTCAGACACCATCAGGGAAGGTAGAAGAAAGGTACCCAAAACAGGTACCCAAATAAAGAGCATACGTATTGCATACATTGCAGCAAAAATCCTTACCTGGTTTATTGCAAAGAGTATCTGGTCATAGACGTCTGTTTGTGTGTATACAGCATAGGTATCATCCATTCTGTCCACGTATCCTTTCAAGAAGAGATGTTTGAATGCAACAGTGTTCTCTTCTTTGAAGGCAACCACCATTTGATTGCTCAATCCAAAAACCACCAGCTGAAAAAGACATTTATATTTCCAATTCAAAGCCAAAGTTGGCTTCTGGAGCATCATGCGAACCCTGTCCTGCAAACAGCCACTCTTTCGTCATGCTGGTAGACATGGCACTTAGATGCAGGCTACTCCATTTCACAGCTGGTCAAAAGAAAATTTGACTTCAGGAAACAATGGGTTTCAAAATGTTCCCTTAACATGTTTACCAGCATCTTGGCCAAGGACTTGCATTTTTACAAAGAAAAGGATACCATCGCAGATTCAAGCTACCCATATACTGTTACATGTGCTTTGTTAGTTCAGCCCGACATTAATACGACTTGCCTTGGGGAACATCAGCATACCTCAGCCAAAAAGGCAGGACAGGACTTTACCTGACCCTACTTTGAAGTCCTTACTCCAGCACACAAAAGGCAAATTGAGGACAACTCAGAAAAACAAACATCCTTCCCTCAGGTTTGGGTGAAAGCTGCTTTGATCAAAACTGTGCTTGTAACAGGATAACCTCTGAAGCTTTCAAAAAATATACTGCAATTGTTCATGAGAAGTTAGCATAAAACCCTGCTAGCTATCCAGGCTAGAAAAGGTTTCTAGAAGAATGTGATGGATTGTTTGTGGGAGCTCACAATTCTCTTTAGTGACTATTGTTTCAAATCTAGTGTCGGGGGTATTGTGAAGACACTTACCAGAGATAAGTCTGAATCAGTAGTCTACAGATTAGTTTTATGGTCACGATGCAAACTGGATTTGTAGGTTTCACTAAGGATAACTCGGTTACAGAGGTAGATACTGAAAAGCTCTGTGGGCAAGTTCAGAGCTCTAGGCACACATCAACAGTGCTAAGACTGAATTACCTACTGGCAGATTTTCTCAGAAAAGGGTAAATGAGCATTAGTTTCTTTCTTATTTAGGTTCTTCTACCATCAAATTTTATTTTTAATTGCAAAACAGGACAGATGACAGAGGATGATGATACATTTCAAACTAAAGCAGTAAGGGATACAAACATACTCCCAGATGTATACCAAAATAATTATTATTCCTGCAGTTCTGCAGTTTGTCCCCTCATTCATGCAACCGTGGAAAACATTCTTCTACGTACTTGTATTGTCACAGCACTGACACCATCATAGATGTAAATCACATGTGGGCAACTCTGAAGGATCATCATCAGAGGTGTTAGAAAGATTTTATTAAAGACGTTCTTCCCCCTTAACCACAGAACTTTGAGAGAAACATACATTTTAGGCAGCACATGAATGTGTCATATGAGATGTGTGGTGCAAGGCTGGGTGAGAGGAAGAGTGGGGCAAAATTTCTGGTTTTCTTCAATACAAGACTTTGCATACCATATGCAAGGCATAAGCAAACATCATGAAAACAGCTACCAATTTAAGTTCTTATCACTGTGATATTGAAACACAAGCAACTGTTCCTTCCCTCTAACACAAACACGCTCAGAGAGAAGAAGGTATTGTGGGCAGTAGATGTGTAAGGATGCCATCCTTTGGGAGTGAAAAAAAAAAAAAACAGAAAGGGGGAAAAAAAAAGTAAAGTACAAAGTAAAGCAGAGTGCTTAAACATGGTTCCTTTCATCTCCACTCTCAGGAAAGCTATCTTTCAGTCAATAGTTTTAGGGGAAAATGATGCCATCTCAGACCTAAGCTGCACATATGCAACTAAGACAGTTTTGCACTCTATCCTCTCCGTATCTCTGCACCACACCAAGAATAACATTTGTCACCTGCACTCAGTATTTGTATTCCCATGGGCTAAGAAGAGTCCCTGCTTCCCTAATTACGCACCTGAATAGTAACCATTGCTATTTTGAGTAGCTGAATCCCAAGTTTCCAAGGTTTCCTGCCCCGGGCCCAGAATTTCTCACATGGGTTCATGAAGAAGAATTTTAACTTCCTTCTAAGCTGATCTTCCAAAAGCCCCTCCTGTGATACTGACAGGTGTTGTTTGTAGCTGCAAAGATTTTCATCATTGTGAGCACTGCAGCTGCTCACAGCGACTTCAGGATTTTCCATTTCTGAAATGAAAAGAAGTCCATGTGAGTTCTAAAATGTACAAGCGTGAACACAGTAGTATCAGATCAGTCTGCACAGACAACCTTGGACTCCAAAGATGTTTATCTTCTGTGAAAGGGACTTGCACATCACACTGAATTTACGACCCTCCTCAAAATATTGCACGTATTCTGCAGAACACAAAGAAAAGTTTGTGCAAGCTCTTAAAATTACAGATAGGCTAGGAGGACATTTATTTAATAGTGGAATTTCTGTCCCTTTGGAATTATGGAGTCACTTGCTGAAAAATTCTTCCTGCCTCACTTGCCAACAACATCACATATCAAGACATCCTGACTCATTTCCTTCTGCGTCCAGAAGAACACCAAAAGCCGCTCATCAGCATTCACTCTTCTGGAAAACTTACGTACTTCTGTAGCTAGTATTTTCCCCTACTGTCAGCCTGCTGTCCAGTCCTTGAAAGAAATGGAATTTTTAAGACAGACAACATTTTTCTTAGACATTAGTACTAGCATCGTTCGCTCTTGGAAATGGAGACCCAGCACGCCAAACTGCAATTCAGATAAATTACCTGAGCTCATTAACTTGTCATTTAGCAAGATTCTATCTATTTCTTCAGCCATAAAAGACTGAATGCAAACCAATGGTGATCACGAACCAGACAAAAACACCAAAAAGTAATCGTATTCAAGCATCGTGATTAGCCAAAGAGACTCACATTTTAGATGAGTATGAGGGGAAAGATTAGAAGAGAACCTTATAAAGACAGTTTGAGATGTTACCCTCTATAGCATTCAACATATTTAGATGTTAATTTGTTACTAACTTCACTGACTCCCGAACATTGTATAAATGCTTTATAAAGTACTTGAAAGGTAGCCAGGAATATTTATTTCAGATAAGACTCTTGACATTAAGAACAGAGGAGACAGCCTAGGTTGTGAAAAAGTTTAGATGTGCCGTATTAGACAAATTATTTTTAATTTGCATAAGAAAAGTTTCTTATATAACTCAAACAAAAAATCCTCACCAAGATTAATTTTTTAAAATACATAGATCACAGCCACTCTCCTCAGGCAGGCACTGCACATACCACATCACAAGCCTGTTTTCAGATATGATTCAAGACCTTCACTTTCCTCAGCTGTCAGAGGGCACAAAAAGTTTTCGATCAGCAGTTTAAGAACAGGCTCATAAATAGGCTTTAAAAAAAAATTCAGCTCCTGTTTTGTCAGGCCTCCATTGCCCTGCAGGATACAGTATGCCACAGATTCCAAGCATCTTTCCCACAGCTGATCGATCAAGTTAAGCCCTACTCCAATACTCAGTATTCCTGTCGTGTACATGCCTGATTTAAAGAAAATCAAAAACCTTCTCGACTTCACGGTATCGGCTTGGGAAGATGTTCCAGACACACACAGCTCGCAGGACGCCTTTCCTCACCGACGTGCGCAGAGCCGGGCTCCGCGGCTGAGGGGGTGGCAGCAGGGAGCCCCCTCCCCACAACACAGCCCCTGCCCGTTCCAGCTGAGCCCTCACAAACGCTTAGCAAACGCGCTCACAGCCAGGTCGGACGTGCGCAGCCTTTCAGGCCGACGCGGGCACTGGCCTCGCCCGCATCCCCGGCCCCGGCGGAGCGGGGCAGCCCCCGGCCCCTCCCCAGCTCGCCGTGGCCCGACTGGGC
>VZSC01005225.1:44019-96853 GCA_013398225.1 Steatornis caripensis
GAGGTTGTGGAGTCTCCTTCTCTGGAGATATTCAAAACCCGCCTGGATGCATTCCTGTGCAACCTGCTCTAGGCTAACCTGCTTTAGCAGGGGGGTTGGACTAGATGATCTCTAGAGGTCCCTTCCAACCCCTACCATTCTATGATTCTATGATTGATTCTATGAATGGTATTGTATTTGTAAGCATCTGATGTGCTTGACATGCCAGAATGTTTCTCTAAAGCTTAATCTGATAATTGAAAAATATGTGTATCACTGTAAAAATATCTTTTACACTGAGAAAGACTGAATTAAATTTTTGTATTTTGCTTAAGAGGGCCAGTATAACCGCCATTGCTGCATTTTTATCATAAGTGTGAATTTCCTCTGCCAAGACCCGAGTTTCTAAGACAGACATAAAAAAAAATTATAAAATATTGTGTATCTTCAAAGAAACATTATACTTATTTTTCACAATATATACACATATACTCTTCAAATCATATCTTAAAATGTTCTTGACTTCTAAATAACTCCAGATACATAGAAGATTTCCCCTTGTGCACTGCATTATAGGAAAAGGTTTATGGGCAGACTATATATTTTTCAACATGAGTTTGTCACCTAGCATCAGGAGAAGTAATAATTAATAGAAAAGCAAATTGCAATTCCAAGCAGGATGGTCTAATGTAGAAAATCACTATGAATTCTTTTTATGTAACAGTGATTTGCTTTCAAGACGGCAGTCTCTCTTTAGTAGTTAAATCTGTAATGTTTATTGGAAAATTCTAATGCACAAATGAATGAATGGGATTAACCCAATCATACCCAGGGGCACTACATAGCCAGACTTACTGCATTAAGACAAAAGTAAAGAATGTGTGAATAAAGACTGAAAATTTTACAATAAAATAATAAAAACTGAAAAAGTTCATACTTACATTTCAGTAACAAATTTTTGAAAAAGCACTATTTCACACTGTTTGATGTCATAGCCTCCAGAAACTGCAGAAGAAGAAAAAGAAGAAGAAAATAGTGAGGGAACTCTGGAATTCCATCCTTATAAGCCTCCTGTCCACAAACCTTGGGTTTCTCTTGGCAGTGAAAAGGAAGTTGAAGAGGAGTCTGTAAAAGACACTGTTACAAAGGTCAGAATCAACAGATGTTACTCAATCAAATTAACATGACAAAAACAAATTTATTTTAAGTTCCTTAAAAAAAAAACCTCAGGAAACTGAAAGTTGTAATTCTAGTTTTTGTTGCTGTCTTTCAAGAAAACAAAAAAGAGGAAACTAGCTCAACTTTTAACAAAAACTGAAAGTTCTGCAGAAACCTTTTCTTTTTTTTTTTTTTTTCCAGCTCTGTTCTCTTTAAGTCCTGCATGTAAGGCATGCGAGACTGTATTGGACATATCTACTTCTTAAGCTCTAAGTTCAAAAGTCCTGATCATCTGGTCATTAGCATCTCCGCCACTTTTTGCTCAGTTTACTAACTGGCTAGATTATAAGTTGAGTCATTGTAATAATATTCTAAGAACCTAGTTCTATTTCCATGAAGCCAAGTGAACTCTATTTCATTATATGGATGGCATTTAAGTAGCATACAAGACTTGTAAGGGCTCTCTACCTTGAAATAAATGTTATCAACTACAGGTTATTACAACCTGACTTTAGAAAAGGACCTATTTGATTAACTACACCTACAGATTACACTGAGAAAATTACACTTCCAAAAAGTAGATCCACTCACAGCTGTTACCTAACTTGTGACGTGTGGGGCATCTCCAAGCATTTAATTGTCCATCAGTGATTTTTAGCCAATACCTAAATCCCTGTTCAGGGAAGACTGGCTACGTTTGGATAGTTCTCAGCAACTGGATGTCTGATTGTTCTAAAGCTAACTCACAGTCTAAGTGTTCTGTATTCTTCCTTGGCAAGGTCCACTCAGAAGTATTCTCAGTCTACATTCCTGCCCAGTTCTGTGGGAGGTGCTACGAAAAAGTACCTGGCTAGGAATCCAAGACAAAGCAATACCTCTCTACTGACTGAAAGCAAGTGCCTACCTCTCTTTGTGGGTAGAAGCCAAGCCAGATCCCTTCTTCCTAGTCCTCAGTATAAGGAAAGTCCTCATATTTTTGTGGATCCTCTTCAGGGTATTTTTCTGTCCCTAGGCACTGCAAGGGAAGCTGAAATACTTCACCCAAAGCTGAGAATTGCACTAAGAGGGAAGGAAAGTTAGGTCTTGGAAGCCCAATGCAGCATTACATAAGATCTGCAAGTCAGTCCTTTAATTAAAGGTGCAGTTTTGATATTGCATGAATTTGAAAATGTAATTCTCTTACCCTATTAGCAGTAATCCAAAACATTACCTAAAAGCAACTTCTTGTTTAGGAAATATAAACCTGTCTTCTGTTACTTATGTAGGTTATTTATATGAGCACTTCAGGATTTCAAAATGCAGAAATAGAAGTAAGCTCAGCACAGAAATCATCAATAGAAGTAGTTCTACAATTATATGAATGCTGCCGTTTTACAGAATGAACTTTCCGAAAACTTTCTTCTGCTAACTACAGAAACACCTCTTTTCCAGATTAAGTATATGATTACTCGAGTACGCAGGAAGTTTGGTGCACCAATTATGTTTACTGATAAGAATGCTTCACACGTAAAAGGCAATTACATTGAATGCATGTCCTATCAAGACAAAACTTTCAGTATTAAAATGCTTGAAAAAGATGTGGGAATACAAATGGTTTCAAAAGTAAGAGAAATTAGTACTCAGACGAAATGGTAAGCATGAGAAAATATTTATTATCTTGTTTGTTAAGGTACACACTGTTTCTGATCTCAACTAAAGTTATGTAAATTAACTCTTCTGGAGTTACTCAGCTATAAACTGATGAAGAAAACAGAATTGGATGCTCTGTTTGCATCTTTCTTCTTTCACTCTTTTCCAACGAGTTTCTAGAAAAACTGAGTATACTCAGCTTTTAATTTCACACAATACATGGGTTTCTGTCTTTGAAATTGTTTCTATACTTACTCACATACAATTTTATTCCAATTGGTTAGGACCTATCCAAAAAATAGAGCCACGCAGTATTTTGCTAGACAGTTGTCAAGTGAAAAGGAAGAAGAGAGTCTGTCATCTGAGAAGCTGAAAGACTTTCTTACGTCAGTACGTTTAAGGTAAAATTACTGCAGCAATACACATTAAAGGCTACCTGAAATAATATAGAAAACAAGCAAGAACTCTTGTCTGAGTGGACCATTGGTATGGTCAAATACTGGTTTTTTGTTTGTTTGTTTCTATATACATTTTTGTTTTGGTTTTTTCTCTTGTTATTTTAATATGAACATATTAATTTAATATTTGCCTCTGAAAATTAACAGGAAGTCTATGCTATATAAATATGATTGTTGGTTTAAATAGATATTAGAACTGTTAAAGTTGATAGTGATACATCTTTTCAAACAAGCTGCAAAGCTGACCTTTCTAACAGCGCTCACTCAAGCAGACGCTTATGCGGAAGAGCAAAACTGCTGTCCTACAGCCCTTAGTCATAGGAAAAGTTCCCCTTACTGACACTTTTTACACAAGAATTGGAGAATTACAACTGTACTTGATCCACACAGAATTAAATTATTGGTACATTTAGTTATTTGTATTTAAATGGAAGACAGTTGCCTTACAGTGATGCATCACTGAGGAATTAATACTTTTTTCTACTACTGTCGTCATAATTTTGTGCAAAACAAAAGCTGTCTCTTTACAGAAATATTTGTGATTCTACTACTGAGTAGTCACATCTGGATTCTTGAAAGTGTTAACTGTTCTTTTCACAAAACAGAATGGAAATTGCATTGCAGCAAAATGAAATTATGAATGCTTTTTTGGATGACTGGAAGGCCCTAGCAGAAGATGAAAGCAGTTCTGATGGCGAGCCAAATGTTTATCTTAAAGCATACCGATCATTTACAGATCTGTGTTATCTCAAGGACAGAACTATTAGCTGCGTTTGCTGGCATCCAACCATTTATGGTAATGCGGTTAAAATGCTGATTTGAGACTTGAATGGCATGTATTACATGACAGCTACAAAATATGTATCTTTCATAAAGTTACTAGCCTTTAAAAAAAATCAAAACTGATTTAGAATGTCTAAATTACTGATTTGAGATGAAGTGAAAAATGAGACAGAGAAATTCTTTGTAAAGTTCAGACAGGCCACGCAAAGTCCCTCACACTAACATCTAAGTGGAGATCCTAGGAAAGGGAAATTTCTCCCTTATGAGGCTCATTGAAGTCGGGCTGCAACTGTGCCAGGTCCTTCTGGTGGCTCTACATACCACTGTTGTTCTCCCAACGGCTGGTTCTTGTAGCCCGCCTAATTCTTGTAAGGAACGTTAGAATCACAACGGGACGTGGCCCTGCCGAGTGCCAGGGAGCATCACAAGGCATACTAAATGTCTCCTCCTGCTCCCTGCCGTGGATTATTGCTCTACATAGTCAGGCTTAAAGGCACAATTACGTTCTGTATAAATGGCCTAGCTGCATAGCATACTAATAGCCAACACTGCAGCCTGCGTAGGAAATTAATTCAGCTACAAAAGATTTGATTTCACGATGGGTGGCCAGGACTGTATGCCTGTCGCATCATTTCAGGTGCCATTAAGAAGTAGTAGCAAAAAAAGTTGACTTTTATCCTGATCCTTAGGTTCTAGAACTCATTGTTAAATAACTTAATCTTAAGTAACAACAGTAATTTCATTCAAAGTACAGATATATAAAAAGAAAAATATAAATACACGGTTGGTGGTTTGTTGGTTTGTTTTTTTTTTTTTGGCACTGCGTTCAGAAGGTATAAGTCACTTAGAACAACTAACAGCATATTGAAAACTTGAATTGTCTCTTCTGAGAAAATTCATTTTCTCTCTTAATCAGGGATTATAGCAGTGTCAACAAGAAAGCAGCTTTCTTATGAAGAGCAAGTTAATGCTTCTGATAAATCATCGCTGCAGCAATCAGTAATACTTTTTTGGAGTTGTTTTGACGCTAACCACCCCCAGGTATTTAATCAGGACTTTTAAATATGCCAAGTGTTTAAATAACAAGAGAACAAACAATCGGTGTGACTGTACTTCTCAACTATTTTGTTATTCTTCTTTCTAGTTAATGTTGGAGTGTCCTGAAGACATTTACTGCTTTCGGTTCAGTCCAAGTGATCCAAATATCATTGCTGCTGGCTGCATCAATGGACAGGTGTTAATGCTGTTCAAGAATAAAATTGGTTATTTATGTATTTTCTTACAGTATAATAATAAGGGTGAAGATATGTTCTTGACATCCATAGTAACACAAGACGGGTATCACAGTCTCAGAAGTTCTCTGAACCTGTACTGAAGTTACGCCTGGTTATTCCACAGTTGAGTCACTTTGCAGTACAGATAAATAGGTCAAGGTGTAAAGACTCTTTTCTTGTTGTTGTTGTTGAGACAAGCATAGTCTTTTAACTAACTGCATCAGACTGAAGAGGAGATACTTTAAGAACTTCATATGTTCTAGTGCAGAGAGTGAATTTCTTCTTTTTCCCCCAAAACACCATGAATTGTGTTTGAAAAAATGCATATTAATATAAAAGATTAAATAATTTGTAATATACTCATTTTTTATTGTAGGTTGTACTGTGGGATATTTCTCAACATGAAGAAAAGCTGCAAAATGCAACAGCTGTTGCTGATGGAATCAAGATGACAACTGTTAATTTGGTGAATGCTTCCATTCTCAATATATTGCAGTACAAGTATATGTCTGGGGCAAAGAGAGGCAAAGTTAGAATACATGTTAGTGGGGAAAAGTGGGTGAAGGTATCCTGACTCAAAACAGAGGAGTAGATAATCTTTACAATGAGAGACTAGAAAGGGTAAGAAACCTAATGAGTTCATTAAATAAACCCACAATGTAATATCTACCTGATTAGTCCAGCTTAATAGCTTTACTGCATTTTGTGCAGACTTAGGCTTTGATAAGACTGTTCTTTCATGGGCACCAACATATACTCCTCTTGCCTTATGAAGCCTATCAAATATGTATAGCATTTCTTGCTGAATATAATACTGAAAATTATTCTGGAATTTTCTGGACAGAAAAAAGGTAGCGTGGAAGAGGAAGCAGATTTCAGTGGAAGGAGGTGATAAAAGGGATAAGCAGAAGAGACACCTAAAAGCAGAGGAGGAACTAATAACATAAGTGAATGTGTGTGCACCTGTGCAGGCATGCTGGAATTCTTTTTAGAGCTTCATATCCAAAGGCCTGTTTTGATGCTTTCCATTTTTTTTCTTAAGGGAATTTATTAGACCCCTAGCAAGTTCTATAAACTGATCTGAAATATGTGAAGAAGTATTAAACAGTATGTAAAGTAACCTTTTTTCTTTGACAGGTCTACTGTTGTATTTTTGGAAATACACTAAGATATCTCTTTTTAAAACATTTCTAGCCATCACTTATGCAAGTCCAGCAGAGTAGCACAGAGCCACCTCTAGAGAGATACTGCGCAGTCTCTTCCATACAGGATAGTCATAAAAAACCAGTAACAGATATACATTGGCTACCAGATTATTTTGAGGTGAGTTTAAAAACTCGTTTTCTCTTCTTTTTATTGTTTTCCTAGTGTACTACCTCAGAAATCAATGTAAACTCAAGATAAAATATTGAAGATCCAATTATTTGTAATAGCCTTCATTATTTCTCACTGCATTTTCTAAATATTGGATAATCTGGTGCTACTTGTCCTGTTCATTGTGCTTTACAACCGTGCTGTGTTCTCAACCTGATAGGAATCTGCTCATACTAGAAAAAAATGCTGTAGCTTTACTGAAAAATATAATTCAAAATCATGATAAGCCTTCCATATCTAAAATATGTTGTATTTCTACTATGAGCAATCCAGCATGCCACCAGGAATTCAGAGAAATAATTTCAGTTACCTAAGTATCTAGGCACCCACAAACGGTGTTACTGTAGTTATTTTAATTCTTCTAGGTGCTGCCTGTGTATTCAAAATTTCTATTATCTGTGACGGTTTTAAAGCTCCATAGTACCTAGGGTCTATGTAATTAAAGCGTCCAACACTATTACAGGAGTATTGGATACTCATTTACTATCAAAGTACTGCAAATTGTTGCCTAAAATAATTTGAAATGCAAATGAAGTCAAATGCAAAATAATGACAGTGGAAAAGCAGGTCAAGAGGAAGAAAACTGAGGTCTTTAAAAGGTTTTTGCAAATTAATGTATCAACAAATTTTGAAAACAAATTTTTAAGACTTCATAGATACTGCAGTCCTTAGCAACATTACCAGAAAAGTGAGGAAGAGGGCGCACATAAATAATAAAAAGAAAGCTGGTACAATTGTTCATTATTAAATTGTGCTACAGTATTACCTGTGGATGCTAACTGGTACCAGATGCAAAACATGAAGAAAGGGATTGGATAGCAGAATGCTGTTGTGTTTTTTGTTGCTCTAGTGGGTTTTATCCTGCCAAGGCTTAGGCTCAGAAAGCTGTTATTGTATGCACCTGGGGTAACAGATACAAGAAACCTGTGCTCAATAAATAACTCTGACAAAGGAATCACTTTGTCAGTATTTAGCAACATGTACTGGGGCATACTTTTTGTTATATAACACAAAATGTGTGTCAGCCTTTGCACAGCATTGCAGTTTTTATGGCAGAGTTCCCAAAATCAGCAGTTTATTATTATCATCAATGAAAAAGTATTCAAAGTTATATCCAGAACCTAATCCAGTTTTGCATAGTTGAGAGACTACCATTTTGGCTCCAGGTAAGCAAGTCACAAATGACAATAAGGGTAGGATTTGGCCTAAAGAAAGCGTAGCTGAAACTTTGCCACCTGATTGATAAGTACAGTTTTAGCCAAAACATATGTTTTTCATATATTGGAAATTATATTTGATCAGGGCATAGCCTATAATCGCTTACTACCACCCAACTCCTTTCCGCTATTTTTCAAAATAAATGAAAATAAATTTGGTATAAAACAATGACTACTTGGTAAACGATAAGTACTATAAAACCTGCAGAACCCCCCCCACACAAACTAAACTATGAATAATTAACATTTGAAGGTACCACTACCATCCCGCAGCGTGGGCTGAGTGATAATTTAAGAGAGATGACCCATGGTGTAAATTTGGCAAAGATGTATCACTCCCACTACACTTAACTGTTTGAGATCAATTTCACAATGATTTGCTCTTTGGTTAAGCTGGACAAAAAAAAGTCACAAACATGGCAACCTAAGGTGGCCCTGACTTGCAGTAGTATCAGCAAGTATTTCTCCTGGTGACTTGATTTAGAGTTTTAGGTGTCTAGCAGGCAAAGCTGATATCAGTTCACTTGAAGTACATTCGTAAAATGTCTTGACTTTATAACTACAGGTTAACAAGTCCTGATTCTCAAACCTTACCCAAGCAGAAACACTGACTTAATTTCTAGAAGCCCATTTCAAGTGTTGAAATACTTACTTAGAAAAGTATAATTGTTGTCTCTCATCATCTTCTCCCCCTCTAATTATTATTACTGTTATTTTTAGGACAACCGAATGGGTGCTGCTTTTAGAAACAGAGCTGAAATTTGTGTGCAGCTTGTAACCTGCTCCCCTGATTGGTATGTACTCTACAAGACCTCTTCCAGTTTCCTTTGGAAAGCTTTATGGAGCATACTCCATGATTTAACTAGCACACTTCTGGATTCTTATCAGCCTGTCCTGAATAGCTGAAATTCTGTATGCAGAAGACAAGCACATCAAGTTCTTGGCCAGTTAAGCCCTTTACAGTAATGGCATTAAGGGTTCATTAGCTAAAAAACCTTACGTGTATGTGTTTATATTCTGTGTATACCTTAAGAAGCATGTTGGTCACACATGCATTGGCCTGAAGAGCCATACCACACCACTTACCTTGATTATGTGACTCTTGCACAAAAAACTATTCATGATTTTGAAGCCAAAGAAATACTGTAAGCTATATTTAAACTTGGAGACTTAGCTGGCAAAATTATTCTGTATGAATCCCCTCTTTTGTGGACTAAGTAGTCATGATGGTTATGAGTAAATATTATCCCATGTGAAAGACTGGCAAGTGGGCAGAATGCAAAAAGGGGAAATAAATGTTTAGCTTTCATGATGGTAAAAGCCTTAAGGCTTCAAGCCTGCATGGCTGGGCTCAATAATATATTTGCTATTTACATCAAAAGGAGGGTCAGAGGCAGCAAAATTTGGTAATGACACAAAGTTATTTTTCCTAATCAAAAACAGAGAAGATTTCAAAGAATTAAGTTAGAAGAATGACTGCAAATAAAATCGTTAGTAAGTTTGCAGTTTAATGCAAGTAATGCACATGGAAGAAATAATTTAAAGTACTCATACATCAGGGCTCCAAATTAAAAGTATTTGCTTAAAATAAGAGCAAGGGAATCTCTGTAATGTAATCCATGAAGAGCACAGGCCCTGAGTAACTCCTGTTAGAAAATGGAAAGAGATGTCAGCAATGAGGAAAATTATCATTGTCTATGTCAAATCTGTGACTCAATGTCCAGAGTAGAGCAACAAGAACAATCAGAGGCTTGAAAACTGCAATGAGATGACATGTCAATTCAAGTGAATGGGACCATTTGCCTTGAATGTCAGCAAATAAATTGGTATACTCAAGAATTGGGAATGACATTCAGTTTGGATTACTAGATTACCAGCTACAGAGTTCTGTCTGGTTCTCTGGGCCTCCAGGAATTTTACCCAGGTAATGCCAGTAACTTCACCCAGTAACTTCCCGTAAGCAAACTGTATGAATGTTATCTGGCTGCTTTGGTATAGTTAACAACTGATGAAATGGTGAATGAAGGAATATATACCATCATTTAGAAAAGAAGCAATTAAGTATCTACCATTTGTCTGGTTTTGCATAGCCATAGAGACTCTGAAAGTTTGAAGTTGAAAGGCTAAAAAAACAACTTTAAAATGGGTGGAAAACTGCATCTGAGTTTGAAACAAAAACAGGGAATAACAACATACAATCATTTTGCAGCTCAATATTATTCTGGGATATTCCAGCCACCAAACTTCCTGAACAACCTTCATCTGAGAAAGTAAAAGAGAAGGAAATTTTTTATATGGCCCATGATGTTCCAGATACTTTTAAGCATCTAGATGTCTGCTGGAAACCTCTCATAAAGGTACTGTACACAAATACAGAACAGAAGGATCAAGTAGATATGGCCAGAACTCCATGGGAGTGTATTCTTTTGCTTACCAGCTCTTTAATTTTTCCAGCAAATTGTGTCTTCCTTGTGAATTTCCTTCTGATTATGTTCCTCTGAAACGTCAATAAAACACATTTTGAAAAGCTAACTCACAAGAAACAGCATGACTGCCTCTTAAAAACTGCAGTAGGTGCAAAAGTAGTTGTATTAATAGTCTAAGTTCCAGCCAGCCTTTTCAACCACTCTGCTGTCTATCCCAGCGGGTCCCAAACTGTGAAACATGGTCATGGTCAACAGAACCATAATTAATGGCAACCCAGCAGTCAGTGGGATTAAAATGGTCATAGCAGTTTTTGAAAAAAGTGAGGCTGAAAATAATCTGCTGGCTTAAAAAAAGTATCATTTTGGACCTGCTGATCTGTGCTGCTCAGAATAGCCGCAGCTGGTACAGTTGTTGAACAAGAATGACCACTGGAGCTGGTTTGTTTTGGTTTGTTGGCTAGAAACATAGCAAAATCCTTACAGGGAAAGGATAACACAAGAGAAACCACAGGTTTGCATTTTCTCTGTGCTTGCACGTGAGGCAGCAAATACCCTTCATGGAGTATTACAAACACACTGCAAACTGAAAAGATCTGTTGCATTACAGCAGAAAATCATTTAGTCTTGTGCCTCAGAGACTGACAAAAATGAGTTAGGAAATGTATATTTTTCTGAACAGATAAACCTGCGCAAAAGCGGTACCAACACAGAGTACGGTCCCATCAGAATTAGTTTAAGGGAACTGCATTATCATTACAAAACCTCAGGTAATATTTTTATTATACCTCATTGGGGAAAATGTTTTTGATAAGCCTATAGTTCACTATATAGATAATGAAAGCTGAGCAACAAAATGTTGTATAGCTAAATGCGTCTCAGGAAAAAGGTTTCTTAAATATACTGGTATTCAAAGTGCGACATACATGTATTGACTACAAAGATATGTACATGTATTGAATACAAAAGGAGCAGTTCCTTATCTATGGTAAACTCTGCTAGGTTTCACTTAATAGCCCATGCAAGTCCCTTATGCAGTCTCTTTGTCCCTGAAACAGTATGTCCTTTTCAGCCCTTACGGAATACTATTTTTAGAAAAATAATCCTGGCGTAGCAGTACATATTGTAGGTATTTCTGTAGCGCTTTGGATAGAGGTTGACACCTCTGTCTTCACTACCGAACTTCACTACTTCACTACGGTAGACCAGTTCTTATTATGGTACTTTGTGGTAGGGACACACTACTAATTCCTCTCTAAAGCTGGCAAGCTGACACAAAGGTAGCCCGAGAGTTGGACTACCTGAGAGAGTGACCACAAACCATGCTACAGAACGCCTTTCCGGCACTTGAGCTGCTGTGGCGTAGCTGCTCCAGTGCACGCTGTCACACCACAGCCTGCAGGAGCCAGGTTGTGCCATTCCCTGGAGCAGAAACGTTAGCTCCTGGTTGCAGCAGCTAAGGGGGATGCGTAAGCACAGTTCCCCTGGAGACACTGATGCTGTGTAAAACTGATGAAGAACAAAATGGTGCCACCCTAAGTAGTTAGGGTATGGGAAGCGCTGGCTTCAGAGCAGCTGCAGCAACGGGGAGTTTCCACCAGGAAACAGTTAACCTGCAAAACTGCTGCTTTGCTTGGCCGTCTTTCTTCATCTCTCCCCTTGAAATTCCCCTTATCCATGAACTACCTTTATAAGACAAAGGATCTGCTTGGTCTGATAAATTCCAAATGTATATAATAAATACACATATCTGTACTGTTTCCCAGAGAAGGTGCAATCTCTGAACACACTGGGAGTACCTGCCGCAGAGAGCCCACATACAGAGATGGATACTCCTTCAAGCGAAAATGTGAAAGTTCTAGAGAGTATCTTCACTGACTTTTTTGTTGGAACTGAAGTAAGTGAAAATAGTAGATTACTAATGAAAATGTTAATCCAAGATATCCGAAAAGACTGAACAGTAATAGTTTTCACAAATGTATGGACTTTCATGTTTTCTTCAGGTATTAACTAAAAAAAAAATGTTTCCGTACATGCTACATTTTATTGCCATTTTAAAGCGTTTAGCTACATGCTTAAAATAATAATAAAAATCCACTATTTGGTAGACTATAAATCCTTACTCATAGGGCAGAATTCAAAGACATTTCCAAAATATGTTGAACTTAACCACCTGCCATCAGGAACCAAACAGTATTTCCTTATTCCAGAATCCATAAGTTCAGCAATTTTTTTTTAGTGTTTCCCTAAATGTCAGGTGAAAATGTTTATACTACGATTTCCCCCACAACTTATTTCCACCTTAGGAAGTCCCAGTTATTCATAGGCCTCTACCTACCCCATGTATCTAGAATTTCAAAATCTCTCCCAGTTTTGAGTTCATGTGGAAATGAAAATTTGGCTTCTAGCTGCCTTTTTGCATACCACTCACCTTTTCCCCAAATAGGGGAGCAAAGCATGAAGTGTAAAAATTGATCACCTAATTCTGCAGGAATTCTACATACATCATGGTAAGTAAAGCTGTTTTCACAATACATAACTGAAAAATGGTGATCCAAAATTTTCGTGTCTTTTCAGTAATTGGCGGAAAAACTGTAATTTTAATTTACTCAGAACATACTTAATATTAAATGCATTTACTTGATTTTTCTGGCATGACAGGATGGAGAAATTTTTTATTCCAACTGGAAAATAGAAATGGATAGTGACTCAGCAAAGCCAGTTAGTAAGTGCAAGTTTCTCAATACCTGTTTAAACCTTAATGTATCGCTAACTTTAAAATATTTGCACCCATACTATGTCTTTTTAAGGTTCTTACTCATCTGCCATAATAGTCTATCTCACCGATGATGCCAGGATTCAGCAGTAAAGCCTCACAAGTGTATGCAGTTTAACTGTCGTAACAGAGTAGCAAAAGTCCTCTCTAGTATCGCAGGTGTATCGCTACGTACCTGCTGGCCCAAATCACCGAAGTCGTACTTCACAGTAACTAGGCTTGTGGCAATTCCAATTCCTGTACCTTGTGAGCAAAAAAATGAGGCTAGTATCTTTGAAGCCTGTGCTGGATCCCGCGCTCCTGTTTCCCCCCGCGTAACTCCCGTTGTGAAGATAACCAGTAAAGCACTAGTTACAAGCAACTGCTTTTTTCACTCCATTAGGTCAGAAGCACACTCAGAAATACACCATCCACACTGAAACTATCAACACTCTCCAGAGATCTCCATTTTTTAAAGACATCATTCTAAGTGTTGGAGGCCGAAATTTTGCCATTTGGAAAGAAGGGGTTACAGTAAGTTACTTTTAACACAGCTGTAACATAACTGATAGATATAGAAGATAGAACTATAATAGCCTCAGAATCTGTAGTTTCAGAAATGTTTGTAAGTCACAAAGCTTCATAGTTTAGACATAAATTGGGTATAAGAAGAGCTTTTGCTTTTCCTTTTTCTTCACATCGGCAAACTACTTTAGAAATAGCTTTGTAAACCTGCCTTTTACAGAAAAGAAGAAGTGACCTTCTTCGATTCCAATATTGTAAAAACTGTAGCTTCTCAACAAATTATTTCTGCTGCTAGGGAAACCAGGATGCAGGCTTTTCATTATGTGAAGACAAAGAAACGTGTTTTTCTTTCCAGTTCCTCTCATGTAGGAGTCCAGGTTAGCTGCACCCGACAAAATCTCAAGACCCTAGGATTTTAATAGCAGATAGACAGAGTACCTTAATAGACTGAAAGTGAGATAGCAGGTTTTTACTTCCCGACAATTCACTTCTTTTTCTGCAGGTGACACCAATTTTGCCATTGATATAATGTCTGTAATAGGATCATTTAAATTGTGAATGTTCTTAAACAGTAGGAGATTTGAAGCAGTGAATGGATAGTATTGTTTGATTGTTGGGTCTATCTTTTATTTGTTTTCGAACAAATTAAGAATGGACCGATCCTTCACTCAAGCTGCTCTGCAGGAAGAAACACTGCGGGACACTGGTCCTTAACAAGACCAGGAGTTTTCTTCATTGGCAAAGACAATGGAACTATAGATATTTGGGACTTACTGAAGAAAACTCATGAGCCATCTCATTCCCAGAACGTCTCCAAATCAGTGATCACTTTCATCAGCCCAGGGATTGCCTCACGTACGTTGATGGTGATTGCATTTTACTGTGCCACTCTGTTTGCAAAATAGCCCATGACTCCAAGGCACACTGATCTTGTTACAATCTTACATAATAGATAAGTACATATTTCCACTAATTTAACACTGCACTGTACATACAAAAATGCATACATCAGTTATAAGTGTACTACTATGGCATAAAGCAACTGAAAACATTTAAAAAAACAGTTTGAAAAGTACAAACTTTAAAGGCAACTTCATTCGTTAAGAAAATAAGAGAGCAATAAGGCTGCTTTTTTTGCTATAGTGAGCAATAAACCAGAAAGACCACAACAAAAATTATCCCTCTGTAGCTCATGTTTGGGTGGAGGTACATGTTACTGTTGGAATTTATATGGGTTTTGTCATATCTTTCAGCAAAGCAGCATTTTTTAGCTGTTTCTGATGATCTTGGAGCACTGCATGTTTTGGAAATCTGTCAGCCACTAAGTGATTCTTTGAGGAATGAGGTTGGTAAGAATTTTTATTAATCTCTGTGACACTTTATCCTGAAAACTCCAACACAGAAACAGCCTTGCCTGGAAAAACCTGCCTTCAAATGGATGGCATTTAATTTGAGATCAGCATGGCAATATTCTCCAAAGATCACCAGTAGCAAAGCTGGCTTTGCACAGAGCTCAGATGGGAACGACCTAAAGGAAACCTGGGTGACAGTTGGCAGAATTCCTCTGCTCCAACCTGGCTACAGGAAAACACAGTAAAGAGTTCAGCATTTTGTGCCACATGCATAAAATGACACCTGGTTTCACGCATTAAAGCAATGCTATATAATGCACAGTAATATAAATACACAGAGTTTCTTTCTTTACACCTTCTTGTCCACGTTTTTGTAGATTTTTTTTTTCCTGTAAATTTGTTGCTTTGATTTACACATCTTAGGGTCTGGTTCTAGCTTAGTTAAAGCACATTTTGCAAACTGTTACTAACATTACTCATTTATTCTCATTTGAAATAAGGACTCTCTGTACCAAAGGGCCATGGGAACAATGGAAACAGTTTTAATTTCTCTTTATTTCCACATCACTTTCAGTTGTTCTTTTCCCCCCACCTCCCAGCCAAAGATCTAGCTGGTGTTTTCATTTCGTCCAGCCTAGCAGTCTCGCCTGCTACCTGGTCTGTTATTTTTACATCACAAAATCTTCTTCCCATCCTGTTCCGGTTTTAAGTTTATTTATGCACTTAAACAGTTTATAAACATCCCATAAAGGTTTGCTGTGTGCAGAGCTACAGTATGTAGCAATATATAACACCAGGTCAGCAGCCTCATTTTAGTGAAAGTAACTTTAGTGGAAGTAACAAAGCAAGGTAGGAACTAAGTGCTATAACATGAGGAAACAGATTACTTCTGCCCAAATTACACGTGTTTTGGAACTACACTACTCAGGGCGCAGAATTATTAACCCAAGAGCAGTCACTAATATTTAGATTACGTTCATTCTAATTGAAGTATTCACTGAAAAATACTAGGTTGTTGAAGAGAATAATGAAAACTAAGACACAGAATCCCAGATAAATGCATAGCGTAATACTGTTTGTGCCTGGCGTGAGGTCAGTGAGGATTTGGACTGATTTAGTGAAATCACTTACCTAAAACTGGTTTAGTTATTTCAGTGCAGGTTCCTGAAGGATGATCTACTCAGAGTCAGCGTAATAAAAATTATTTAACCCCATGCATATTTATATCCAAAATCAATTCGTTTCAATCCACATCTTTATATTGTTTTGCTGCAAATTATTTGGATAAATAGAGAGATCTATATTCCCAATATAGATAAACTAATAATATCGTTCAGATCATCAGCAATAATTCTGTGTCTTTGGAAATGTAATGACCCTTGTTTGTCATTGTGTTAATAGCATGCTGACATACTTGATTATTTTGAAAGAGAAGTCAAATATCTGAAGTACTGTGAAAAAGAGGTTCAAGAGTGTCAAGAGTTTCAAGCCAGAACAGAAATGAAATGGAGCTGGAGGCACAGAGGAAGAAAACAGTATGTTATACTTGGAATTAAGAAAGTTTTCTTTGTTTCTTTGGGTCTTTAAATGCACCTGTTTTGCTAAGCAGGATTTCCCATAGTATTTTAAAAAACTCGGGATGGACATAATCAGAACAGCTTAGAGGCTCCTTGTTTAATATTTACAATTCTTAGGAGTGGAATAGATGGTTCTAGTTCATGTAAGTTCAGCTCTTTGTCAAGTGAAAACTCCTGCAAGAGCATTAGAGCCTATGGACAACTATGAATTTGCTTTTCTATTTACGTAAGTTGCTCTTTCAGAAAGTTACATTTTGGCAACCTCCCTATAATCATAGCTTCTTCAAGCGAGGAGACACTCCAGCCTTCCGATCTTTATTCATGTAAGGATTTTGCCTATCCGTTCTTTGGTAAATGGTTTAATAATACCAACTAGTCAACCAAGGAAATGACAATTCAGTTAATGTAGCCCTAGGTGATGTCTATTTTCATTAATTTGTGATAGCACTGATACTATCCACTAGGAAGCAATGGGGTCGCGCATGCAAGTTTCAAAGCCTAACAGTGCATTATTGCCGGCTATGTGTTTTTCCTTCAGAGTATGACTACAGAAAACAAAAGAAGGAGGAGCAAGAAAATGCAGACTACTGTGTTTCTGGACCTGGAGAAGCAGATACTAACGGACTTAGGACTAGCAAAGGGACAAGAAATACTTTTCTCATCAGATGCTTAGAGCCCATTATCACCTTTAGAACTAGTGACCTTTTTATTTCAGGACCTCTTTATTTCAGCAGAACATGTTTAGCTTCAGAAATAAAGCATCTTGCAATTAGAGATTATCGTTTCAATAACTTTATCCATTTGTTTACTTCCAATGTGGTTAGAGAACATCTTCCCCACTATCTTTCATGAATACAGTTATAATGAATATTCTGTCTGTTTAAATGATAGTTTTCAAAGTTCTGTGTCTGTCAGGACTCTATAAGCTGTAAAAATCTTGAATACAACTCTGCTGGTCCAACCAATGTGCCAGTATTCACCCCTCCAATCTACATCCACCGGAGGGGAAGCCATTCTACTCTAGTAGTTTCATTCACATAGGCCATCAAATTTTTCTACTCAGCTCCAGCAAGCATCTCCTCCCTTACCCCCAAAGCATTCACTCCTCTTGAAAACTTAGGGACAAGCAGTAGGCTTTTTTTTTGAGATGTCCAGGACATTTTCTGCTTTGGAAATATGACAGCAGAAAGCACTCCAGAGCAAAGAACGCTCACCTGAGACTTGTGCAGCGCCATGTCCCTGAGCTGCTGTTGAAAGAAGGGGAGGCTTGCAGGCACACAGGTACCTCAGATGATCACAACAATCATGGTAACACAGGAGATGGAAGGAACAACTTCTCATGCGAAGGCTCCACTCTCTCCTAAGGGATTTAAAGATCAAAACCAGACGCAGCTCATGAAGCATAGGAACAAAGATATTTTTCACACTAAAGGTGATTTCATCACTAGCTACCTTTACCCACTACAACTTCCACAAGCAATTCTTCCCCCAAATAGCACGTGCAGTCGCCTGGATTACAGCAGGGAAGAGAGGTGGTCATCTCTACTGCAACAGCATTTATCTCAAGAAGATTGCCACAACACTCAAAAGGCATCACATAATGCTACTGCTTATGCATTCAACATCAATGCTCCCTCAAACAGCAGCAAGCCAGTTCTGTTCCCTTAAATGCAGCCACAATAAATATTCACCATGCTATAAAGTCTTCTATTTATCACTTACGACACCTAAATGATAGGGGAACCCCTTGTACCTCTGCTGAATCCATACATTGATACACTAAGGGAGGACCATGTAAATTGCTAAACACATTTCAGGGGCGGCTGAACCAAAAGCATAGATCTGACCACACTATTCATAAGCTTTGCAGGCTGAACCACTTTTAGTTGCCATCATCAGATTAGAAGATAATTGTTACTTAAGCCTGGCAAATGCTTACATATCAAAGCCGTTAAAATACATTGTTCTCTCAAAGAAATCAGTATTACTTCGAACGAGCAGCTTTTACCAAGCACACCGTGGCTGTCAAGATCATGCATTTCTGTCAAAAGACAATTATTCTTGAGCACTCTTGAATGGTATTATACAGAAGATTCAACATTTACCAGTGTAAATAAGTAACAGCTCATGAATATTTATGTTCATCCCCGATCCACAGAGATGACCCTTTCGTAAGCTGCGTTCTGCTGGTTGCTCAGTTTCAAGAGCCAGGTCAGACACCATGTAACTGAGCAGAGCCTGTCAAGCGGAAATTAAATCTATAAGAGGAGGACAGATTAAACTCTATACGGGTGAGTTCACTCTTTCCATGACTCACCAAACTGTTTGAGGGTCACAGACTCCTGTCAAACAAATGTCCGTATGGTCACAGTAGACACTAAAGCACAAAAGACGACTGACACATGGGGGATTTGCACAGAGGATCTTCAGCTGACAAGCGATAGCCAGCCCCAGTGCTCTGTTTTGTTAGAGCAAAGCATAGCCAATACGAAATGGGAGCAGTGTGAGCCTCCTGTGTCCCAAAATAAACATTGCAAAGTGGTTTTAGGTAGTGCTAAAAACATGCCCCTTCAATTTTCTAGGGCCAGGATCTCCCCATCATGTACTTTTACCACTAACTGTGGTCATATGTAAGATAGGTTTGGTACCACTGGATAGAACTTGGTTTGAAAAACTGCCTTTTGTATGTTAGTTTGAAGTTTAAATATTATAGTAATATTCCTTGTCCCTCATACTAAACTACCTCTAAATTAAAACCAAGGAAAACTCAACAAGCACGTCCCTACCACCTGCAGCATGGTGTCTGCAGTCAGAGCTCAAACAGGAAGAGAACACAGCTCCTCTGCTAAATCAATATTTAACAACCCGCCCCACACAGATATGTAAATAGCCACAACCGGCTAATTAAAAAGCTCAGCTCTCTGTTATCAGGCCTGGACTTTGTTAGAACAACACCTCAGATCATCTTCCACAGATTTTTGATTAACAGGGCTGCAAACTACATACAGTCAACCTTATGGCCACGACTTACCTGGAAAGCCCAACCATCTCCCCTCTACTGTAGCTCTGTAACTACAACTCAGAAGAGGCAGCAGCCTCAGCGTGAGCCTTGTTCCCCACCACAGAGGCACTCTTGAGAGTTTTGATTAAGAAAATATTCCAGAAAACAGCTGGATTTCAGCTGGGTTTTTCTAACAGGACAATGACGCGCGGATCAGGGCTCTGCTGATCAGTCGCCCTCCCTCCCCAGAGCAAAGTAGTCTGGGGAGCTGCAGGAATCCCCCGATGGAAATGGAATAGCTTTCCAGAAAGCCATTTTTCTCCTCATCTTTGCTTCCAAATAACACCAGTGACATGAGATTACACACCCCATCGAGGTCTTTTATCCTCTCTAATGCAACCCTGGATGTTTAAATACCTGTAGGGTCAGCTTTGCATTATCTCAGGGCAGACTGTTACCCAGGTTAATTTTGCCTAGCAAATTATAGGGTTTCCTGCATGGCTCTGAAAAAGTCAATGAGAGCAGTTAACTCATTTTGTAGGACGACATTTTAAAACAAATGCATCACAGTGACACTGAAGTGTAACACCAGTCCTCCCCTTACCCCAAATAACCATCTTTCAACTGTTGCTAGTTCCATAATTTGATATAAAGACTAATTTAAAAGATATTTTTACTGTTAAGAAAACCCTATACCTTGGGATGGCGAGGAAGGTAAAGGGGTTAAGATCTGACAGCAAACATACCAGATGTGTGTCTGGCTTATCAGATTTATAGATCTATTTTGTAAAAACCCTGGGTATCTACTTCTATTGGGGATGTTGCCCTCTTTTTAGAACACACCTGAATAGCTGCAGCTACATTTGTTGCTTGGTGCATTAATAAACATCCACATAACATTATGCATTTGGGAAAGACAGATCTGAAGTTTCTGAGGATGTAGGTCCCAAGCGGCTTAAGACAGCCCAAGGTCATGCCACCATCCCCTCTACTCCGCATCCCACACAACCCCTACCCATCTCTTACACGCTCCTGTAGTAAGACAATTTGGGAAGCTGAAAAGGGGGGAGAAGTGATTCACCATCAGCTGGATCAGCCACACAGCCCAAGCAACATTTGGACAATCCTGTTTAAACCAACAGCAGTGTATTAAAACTCTATGGATGGGCCTAGCCCATTGCTGAACTCACCTTAAGCGTATTATATCCTTAACATTTGGCTGCAAAGAGTCCCACAGACCTACGGACGCATTTCTGCTTTTTCCTGGGGACTACAAACTATGCTTCTTGGTTGCTACCCAGGCCAGCACGTGGCCACCACTGGCCTCAAAATACCAGAAAAGCCCATACTTGGGTATAACAATTTGTTTGTATGTGATTCTCGTGCAAGTCTTGGAACTGCTTCTGTAAAAGCACCTGCATCCATTTCCTTTACCGGGGAAGCAGAGGTCACACCTGAAGGAAGCCCTTAGACCCCAGGGACACCAGCTCTCTGAACTCGACTGCGGCTTCTGCCCTCTGCGTTTAACCTCTTCAGCAGTCGTACGAGCCCCTGCAGAACAGGAGCTGCTCTTGACGTCAGACTGAGTTACGCCAAGTAGACAACAACAAAGGTCAGTAAGAGAAGTTCCTGGCTGCATGCACAGGGTTCGACAGCAGCTCTAGCCCGCACAGCCCAGGGCAGCTCTTTTGTATAAAAAATGTTCACTACTATTTTGGTAGAAGCAGGTTGTTTCAAATCTCTCAATTCAGTGTTTCTAGATTACTGTAATTCCCACACTAATCCTCTTACTCAAGAATCAGTAACAATCCTGAAAAGGATGCAACTTGACCAAATTACATAAATAATTATATGAAAAATAAGAATATCTATAAGAACATATATAAGGGACAACATACAACAAAAATACCACTTGGGAAATGTCTCATTAAAAGACAATTTCGAATACGCAAAACATGGTCTATGAGTTTAACTAGATTAAAAGCAAGCATTTCATTTTACTAGCAGCAACTCTTTACTACATTTTAATTAATTAGAGTAACAATACAGTTTAACATGTCATTAATTTCCCTTGTCATAAGGTTAAAATATTAAGAGCTGACTGAGCAGTGCACTGCTGCACTAACAGAACCTTCCTGTAGAAAAACCCTACGCTTATTCAAAAGGTGCCCATTTACACGATCTACGTTATTATGAACAATGAAAAGTTAATATACCATTTATCAAATAACTTTAAATGCAAACATCTTTCAACTAGAGCTAATACATCTACACACCCAAGCTGTGATCAAAAGTGTCACCATTTTGCAATAATAGAAACGCTGCCACAACGCTGGTTTGACAACTTTCATTAGAGTACTATTCCTTTTGGATTTAAATTGAGTAGTGTTTAAGTTTTTTTAATTATGTAACTGAATGCTGGGTCAATCTAGGAAAGGCAACAGAACAGAACATCTTCTGAAAAGCTAAGTGCCTTTACAGAATTAATTCACATGTGCAGCCAGTACAAATGTATGGCACCAGCTTAGACAGGTTTAAACAATCACTAACTAGGCTTAGTCAAACTTTGTCCTTAATTAAAATTTTATTTAGCATTTAAATTTATTGTTTAAAAAGTATGCACATTCTGTAGGTATAAAAGTTTAAAAAAATACAACGATTTATTGATAAATGCTTCAGGTTAAATTTACATTTTGATACATTATCATTATATTGCAATAATTGTTTTGCATCTTTTAACACTTATAAAAAAATAAATTAATAAGATTGAATAAACCATTTGAAACCATGCTAAAATAATTCTTTAGAAAAGAGGGTGAAATTTGCCATAGCAATTCTTAATTCCTTGCTGCTGTAAATAAATAACTCTTCAATTGAGCAATATAAGGAAATACGGGTTAGCAGAAAAGCACTTCCCCACAGGGCGAATGGAAAGCCATGGCGGGATGCCAACATTGTACCAAAAAGATGAAGAGAATTCAGCTCTGCATTGGCAGTTGACAGCAGCTCGGTGTTTGACCTCTCAACACACACAACCCTCTCACCCCCACCCGCCCAAATCCCCCCTTCCTCACTGGGGGTGACCTCTGAAGGACAAGGAATGACGCTGTGTCTCCTTTTGGTTAGAGGGACTATCAAAACATCTGTATGCATTTTGGTAACTATTTTTAATTAAGCCAAGAATGTGTTTCCTCAACATGAAACGCTTAATTGCTCACCATACATGACTAAAGATAAAAGATGATCTGAGAAGACGGTGGTAGCTGAATCTAGTAAGGACACAGCGAACTGCAGTCCCACCCAAACTCCCCAGGAGTAACATCGCTCAACCCATTCAACCTCAAGTGACAACTCAGGTTTTTGGGAGATTAATTTTAAAAAAAGAAGACTCAGAGAAAAAAGTAACTGCCTTTGTGCAGAATTTGTTTTGCATGTCCAGAGCCACGGCCCTTCAGAGAGGGCTTGAACATGTCTAACTACCAGCAGCCGGACAAAGGTACCTCAACAAAAATACATGAAACTCTGGAGAGGGAAAAAAAAAAGTATTGAAATGCCAAGAATAAACTAACAGGTTACAAGGACAAGCCAGAAGTATTTTTTGAAAAGTAAATACCTTCCAGACCTTCTTTATAGACTAAAAAAACACGGAGAAAAGAAAAAAAAAAAAAGAAAAAAAAACCAGATAAAGTGTGGTGGGAGTGTGAGAGAGAGTTAACAACGAACACCTGCGAACCAATGCCCCTGCAATGCACAAGGTCATTTACATTAATCATTCACCCTACCTTCTCTCTGGCCATGTTTCTGTGCATAAATCAAACAGTGTGTTACCCAAGGCTTTGGGTAACATCCCGGCATCACTGAACACGTCTTCCTAGAAACGGGGACGTATCGTAATTCTGAGAGACCTCTCCTTTCCAAAGGTGGCTACAGACACGTGCACATTTATACATAGATATATACAAACAAGGTTAGAAAAATACTTAATTTTTGCTTGTTTAAATAATTATTGAAAAGTGTTAATATAGGAACACATTAATATTTGTACAATTAAAACTTTATATATAAATACTATATATATATATATATAAAGCATTTTTGATAGCAGCCATTGCATATATAGTAAAACGAGTCTGAAGTCCATGCTGCAAAACTCAGGCCAAGCAGCATTCATCCTTTCCCGAGAGGAACATCCGTACCGGAGCTAGGGTTTCAGGAATGAGTTCTGCTACTACCGACAGCAGAGATGTTGCTTTGTTTTCTGCCAGGTATTGCCCAGACCGTTCAACTGCACAGTACTTTTAGGGAGAAATGCCATTATGTGGAATCACCTCATGGTCTCTAAGGTTGCCTCCGACACCAGAATCAGGCCAACACCTTCTTCTAACAAAAAGGCATAAATGTAATGGAATGACTTAAAATCTGTTAATGCAAAGTGAGCTGTGGCCTTACCACAAGGCATTCAAGGGCACCATCACTCCTCACACGGCTGTGGGAAGCCTGGTGAGGGGCACGGAGGCACTAGGAGGAGGTGTCATGCAGGACAGCATTTAGTAACTCATATTTAGCTTGTTTTTGTTGAGTTCCCTTTCCAGGTTTCCTATCAGAGTATCAATACTTTCCTGCAGGTCTTTGAGGTTTGCTCTGTGATCCACCGCAGAGTCTATTGCTTGCATTGTCAAATAGCTCTGGAACGTGTGCTCCCTGGGGATGGGCTGCGGGTGTCTGACCGGGGCACCTGAATCCTCAGCTTTGCTGCTGTCATCCCCGCTCTCTGTGTCTTCCGAAGGGACGTCATCGTAGTCTGCTTCGCTCAGGCAGTCTTTTGGGTTTAAGAAGTAGTCCTCCCCACAACTACTCCAGTCTCCAGCATAGCGGTTGCTCGATGGGCTGTCTAGACCTGCTGGCCTTGGTCTCAGTACCCCAGACATCTCAATACCGCTCAGATTCAGCATCTGAGGCCTCTGCCTCTTGGGTCTCAGGTAATTCAGGGAGGATGGGTTCTCGGGAAACGCATTCAGATGTGCTGGTTCTTTGGCAGGTGAGTGATGTACTAGAAGAGAGAAGATAAACCAGAGTCAGGGCTGAATCCATACTGCAACAAGGAAAGTCCACAACAGGCGCCCACTCTCCTCCCTCAATGTCACACGCTAACAGCATGCATGAATACATGCAAGCTTACAGCCAACACATTCCACTACTATGTTTTCTGCTGCTGTTTGATATAAAATAATTAGAAAAACTACTGTAAAAGCTCAGTTTTGAAGATTCATGCCAGATACAAACTGCAATGGAGAGAAGCCTATCTAAAAGTAGAAACTCCCAGAGCACCGATTAAATTCACTGCAGGAGTTAATCACCATCTGGCTCTGGGTCAAAGAAAAGCAAACAGCTCAGCTCACACGCTTGGTCCAGGCTAAAAGACTAACAGAAAGCAGGCACAGCAAAAGAGATTAAAACGCAAAAAAAATACCACCACAGAGAAACACCTAGAGAAGCTCAAGACGTACCAAGAGTTGAACTCTTGCGTTTCTCTTTTGCCCTAGTGTTCTGTGCTATTAAAAGAAGCTCATTTGCATTATGCATTATTTTTCTAAGCAGCCACAACCCCATGTCAGACATACACTCAAACAGGTTTGATAGTCGCGTTACCTGAGCTCACGATTATACAGCATAAGTTACTAACAGTCTCCTCCACTGTTACCGGCTTCCTACGGTAAACAGCACAAATATTTTTACTGACCTGTGCCTATTAAGTGTCTGAACTTATCTTTGTTTTAAACAGACCATTACCTCTTATAATTGGAAACAGAGACCTTCTATTTCCATTCACGATCGAAAACACGGTGCACACAAACCCGTGCGGTTCACAATCTCACCCACTCCACATTAACACTCCTCACACACAAGCACAAAGGCTCAGTCCTGAGACGTGCCTAATGCTTCTCTTTCTGGGTCTGCATTATGGGTCACTCCAGGGGATTTTAGTCTTACTTTAAGTCTTGCACAGTAACATGCAATAACTATCACTGCTTTTTACTCTACTATAACAAAAGCCCTTCTGTTTAGACTATGCTCCATTAAGATGACAGGCCATGGGGTTAACAATAACTTGCCAGTATTACATGGTCTAACTAAACAAGGACTACTTGTTTTCGGTTGGAAAAATATGGAAACTGAAGTATTGCACAACATGTTGACTATCAAGCTGTCTCAATTGACGGGAGATTAAATGTAAGGGACCAGACTGAGATCCTTCCGTTGGGTCCAACTGTTCTGTTTACACTGTACGGTGTTTGCCTGCTCACGTTTCTGCATTCGTGTTTTACCTCCCTTTTAGCATAACGTCCTGCACAGTTCTTGCAAGGGATAGCGTTTGGCTTTTCAAGGTGAAGGAAAACTCTACTACTTACCCTACTCCTGCCCCCTTTACAGCAATGCACACTCCTATGGGCAGAGCTACATCTACCTGCTTCTGTTTCCCACAGCAGCCATGCCATAAGCTGTCCCCAGGGTTTCACGATTAGCTCCTGCACAGTATTTGCTGCCCAAACAGCTCTTGGTCTCCCTCCACCCACATTTCCCATCTCTCCTGTGCTGGCTCGCTGTCCTGGCTGAAAGCTTCTTTTCCTTTCTGGTGGTCAGCAGCTTTGGGGCTGCCCAGCTGCAGCTGACAAGGGAGCAGAAGGGTCTTCAGTCACCTCAAGCCCATCACGAAGCTACACCAGATGTCAAACTAACTCTCCTCTTGCTCTTATTTTCAGGCAGAGACTGTTTCCGTGAGGCTGCAAGCGAGTAGAGCCAACAGCCAGCAGCTTCCCAGCAGTGCTGACCCAGAGCACGGTCAGCATGCACTTGTTACAGCCGCAGGGTCGTTACTTGTCTTCACAGACTTTTTTCCCAAACTCATCTTTCCCATTGCTAAGTGACAAAGGCAGGCGCAGGGGCTCGCCGATGGCTGCAGCCTGTCCCGGGGCAGCCCGCCCCGACTCACAGCGGCTCTCACCAACAAGGTTTGTGGCAGCAGGAAGGAGCCTAGCGATACTGCCTGGGCAGCGACTGTTGTAAGAGGAACAAAGAAGTAGACCACAATGGCTGAAATCACTGTCTCCCCCAGAATATTCTTTATACCAATCAGTATCTGATATACCACAAGAAACGTTCAAGCACTTGAGAGACCTCAGCGGGCTATTCACAAACCTGGCAATTGCACCATGCTGGTCAAGTGAGCTTACAGTCAACTCTCTTCTGCATTTGCTTCACTTGTCCTGATACCTCATAGTTTTACTCAAGAAAGGATTAAACCTTCCCCTTGAAATTCTTTCTCTCATAATTGAAATAAAAACCAAAACAAAACAGATTTCAAAAAAACCCTCACCTTACAAATTTGAAATAAATCTCTATATAAAAACAAGTATTACTGGATAAGTAGAGCAGAGACTTTTTAAGATGACCTGCACAATGACAATACAGTGTAGATTCCTATTCTTTTTTTGTAATCATAAGACCTCCTTTAATTAACAGCAGGATCACACACCTTACATAGTTTGATTACAAACTACTAAGACAAAGGCTACACATTCATGGGCCTATCCTGCACTTTGCCTTCTAGCGCACGTTAATTTCTACCTCATGTCTAGGAACAAACAACAGATCCAGACACTTCGGTTTTTTAAATTATTGTATAGAATCTGCCAGATATAGGTCTTTGCCAACCCATGCTTAGATGTCAGGAGCCCTTGCTGGGCCCTCAAGAATAAAATGCTTTAAGAACCACCTAGCTAGGAATAGCAATTTGTTTTTATAATGTTTGCAATGAGGGGGGAGGGTGAGAAAGCTTTTTTCCCAAACACTCTTTAAATGAGTTGGGGAATGTTTTGTATACTGAACACAGAGCAGCAGAGCCCACCTGGCTGCCTCAAATGCAGCCACTCCATCCATAATTCAGTATTGCCAAGTCAGGCTCCTCATGACCCTTCAAATTTCCCAGGTGACCCCAAGTCTCCCATAAAAAGCAGACCTTTTTCTCTTCAAGTAAAAATAAAATAAATTTGAAAAGAAACCAAATTAGACATATTATTCACTTAGATTAACTGTAATTTCATTTCATGTTTCGATTGGTGCAGAAATTCGTCAGTTTTTCAAGAGCAATACAGTGTCCTACAAGGGAACAATTAAGTTGTTGTTTAGATGACCTGAATCTTATCTTAGCCTTGAGCTAAATCCTTGAAAGGACTTACACTGCTAAAATTTGAGAAGTGGATATTAAATTATTCAGGTTACAAAACAAATCAATTCTCCACACTGCTATCAGGCCACTGTGAAAAAGGAAGATCCTACAGCACAGCACAATGGATCCATCTCCTGCATGGTTAGGCAGCTTTCAACAACTGCTTGGCCAAGACTATCTGGAAACGCAAACCCACCAGACCCAATGTTAAGCTGTTTCACAGTATTACCCTCAAACTCTCTCTTTTTAGGTGAAAAGCTGCAATACCTTTGTCTGCTCCTAACTTCAGGCAGTGCTTGCACAAGAGGCGGCTGCGGTTCAGCAGCAGCAGCAATGCACAGGACTTCACCACCGGCTCAAACCCAGGGCTCCGGATGCCATCCTATTTCCACTGGCCTACGTCTGTCTGAATACTGCCGGAAACGCGAACACTGCCCAATTGTTTCCCACTTGAAAGGCAGATCTTAGCAGAAATAGTTACCGTTACTTTTAGTTTGGTAGTTTACTAGGAAGATCAGAATTTCACCTCCTTTCTTACTGAGAGCTGACCAAAATTGTGCAAAAGCATACGACCTCTAAGTTTGGAAGTGGGAGCTAAAAGGCACTTAGGTCATTTTTGGTTTGGGTTTTGTTGCATTTTGTTTTAAAAATATTTCTCCTTATGCAAAATTCTGCAAAAACAACTAGAAGTTGCACAACTCTTACTGTAAGGATGTTCCCAACTCCGCCAAATTACAAGGGCAGAAATAAAGTAACCCTTTGGTATATCAGAGACCAAAGTAATGAATTCCATATACGGATAATCCTGAGTGCTCAAAGCAGGAGAGCAGAAGAAAACAACAAACAAACAAAACCAAAAAGAACACACCACTCCCAAAACCTCCTACTTCAGATGTGGAAACCTTACTGTCACACTGGGTTTGTTCTTTCTAGTGTCTTTACTCGCGTAAAGCACTCTTCACCACTTCTGACATTATACTTAAACTCTGCCATCTGGTAAGAAAGCAATTAGAACAACAAGCTTCCCATTAAACAAAGTGACCAAATACAAAGAGTAGATTAGAAAATTGGCATGATGTCTTTACGTTAATAGGTGATGCCATACAACCTCATGTTTTAGGAATTCTGATGCTGCTCAGTCATCCTGTGAATTAACACACACTGTCACACAGAAAAAACGCACATAATGGTTTGACATTTTTCCCTTGATCACATTCATGAATCAGTACCTGGCCACAGCTGGAGTAGATAGTGAAGAACCTCTATATGTTTTTTGAAGTCCAGTGCACTAGCAAGCTCTTCCGAGTCTGTGAAGACTCTGTTGTTGTGGTTGGTGGTCTCTTGCCTCTGGCTCAGTAACACAGGCCCAAAACACACAGCTAAATTCTGGCACGTCATCTTATTTACTTCGTGGTAAGAAGCCACCAGCTTCAGGTGATCCAACAGCATCTTCAGTGTAGCCTAAAAGAACAAAACACTGCTCAGGGAACAAAAAACTGGAAGGTGGTGACTGAAGGTGGTGTTGACATCCTAGTATCGCTGCTCTAGAGGGATAAGATCAAGGCTGATAGCTGTGGTTTTTCTGCCATGGTTTTTCTGCCAACACCCTGAGTGGAACATCTAAGTGCTGAATTAGAAAAGCTGTATTAGACTATCACAGAGCCAACTACTTAAGACAGACTTCCAGGTAAAATTCAGCTTGTTTCTTACCTGATCTCAGTTTTACATGGATGAGTTTTCTCAGCAGAAAGGGACATCAGGGAGGGGAGATAAGCTGCAGAAGCAGTACAGGTGATCCGGGTACATTAGAAAATAAAGAAACCCTCATTCCAACCTCAGCATCAGAACAAGCTTCCAGGTACTGTGCAGGCCACTCGCTCACTCTCCCCCCACCACATTCCCCCGCCCCGAAATGGGCTAATTGTGGTTTCCTAGAGGTGAACCTGGCAGGTAACAGCACACAGCGCTATGACACTGCACAGCGTGGGAAGCGAAGGCTTTATTGCACATACTCAGGGAAGAGGAATGCATTTGCCCATGTAATTACGACATACAGACCAGAGAGCTCCACAGAAATGGAACAGGACACCACACAGGAATAATCTTCCATCTAACAACGTAAAAGTAGTGACCACAGCTTTTCAGTCGGTTTTATAGAGACAACATAAAATGCAAACTACAATAAATTCAGGAATGCAGATGCTCCAATAATCACAGCACAGAGTTATTTTCAAAGACACAGAGCATCAAAAATCCAAGCAGACCGTTAAGTCAGGAAGCAGGTGTACACATTTTGACACATTTTATATCCAGCATGAAAATGTTCCTTTATTTTCTGAAGCATGCAATTTGCTTGAACCTGCTAACACCACTCACCTTCTCAACATCTGGCAGGCAATCCAGAAGGGCTGCTGTATGCTCAGAGTCACTCGGGTCATTCTCACAACCACTTGCTGTCATTTTCAAGGGGTTTTTCAGCATGGCATCCAACACTGCTTCATAGAGCTGCTTGGTTATCAGGGGAGAGGGTAGCTCTCGCAGATAGTCCTTCAGGACGCCTTCACAAGAGACACAAGAACAGTTGCCTTTAGCAAGCCACAGGTTCACTTTCCAGTGATTTTTTGGGAGCACCAAGGCACATCAACTTTACCCATCACGCAAGAAAATCCTCTGTGTCAGTGACAAACCTCGCACTCAGGAGCGAGGGATGGGAGCATGACAGCAAAAGGGCACAGTGAACCAGGGGTACGTGAGGGATCTTCACAGGGCCAGCTATGAGGCAGCAGGTATTTATGCAACATCCCCACGAGGCTGGGGGATGCCAGCACCCTTGTCCCCGCAGCTTCTCCAAGACCATGCAGGCCAGCTCACCACGAACTAAGGAGTGACAACGGGGGAGGAAGGTGCACCACATCCAGAGAAGAGGGGTGCGTGCAGGGGCTGCTGCACGCACAGGAGCAGGTACGCTGGGCACAGGGTGAGCATCTCTCCAGGTCCCCCTTCTGATCAGGGTGAGGGAGAGGCAAGGGAAGAGCTCTTAGCAGTCCACCCCCTGTCCAAGGAAAGGAGCTCCTACAAACACCAACATCTTCAGCTGATGACACCTCCTCCTTTACATACAACTGGCAATTAACTTTTCTGTTCGCTTTATTTTCAGCTATAAAATTACGAGCAAAAATGAATCCCAGTGCCAGCGGCATGTTTGGTGAAGCACACTGCATTTTTTCACCTACCAAAGCACAAACCAAACAGACATCCTCAAGAGGGAAACATCAACTCCCCCTGCCTCTGGGTTCTCTGTATCCCTCAGCACATCGCTGGCTTCTGCTGCGACAAATATAATTCACAGCCACAGGAGACACCAGCTAAAAGAGCCACACACTGAGCCCTCCCAGTTGCAGAGACATACTGCACCGCTTCGGAAGCTGGGGACGTGGTGGAGGACAGGCTGCTTCTAGGGGATGCAACAACCAGGCAAGCACTTCTTTAAACATCTATTCCTTCCACAGATACAAACAAACAAGGAGGAATTGAGTGTTTGCATTCTTGTAAACTAGTTTTAAAGGCTGGCCAATACTTCAGTTTGAATGAAGTTTTAGGAATTGTAAGAGTAATAATCAAAAAAACCAAAACATGAAGACCTCTAACAGCACCCCTCTGGAAAGGACACAAGCAGGATGCTATCCAGAAGCAACGTATCCAGCACAACTGACACAGAAAGCCTGCCTCCCAGCAGCTTTTATCTTCCTTAAAAAAATGTGTTCTGTGCCACAAATATCTACCTATTTTAGCTAGATCACAACTGAATTTAAATTCTTCGCTAAGAAGAAACGATGGATTTAAAAACCCTTTTTGAATGCAGGTACTGTAATTAACAAAGCAGCCTGTCTTCCAAAAAGGCAAAGTTGGAAAGGTAGAATATTTTTTTAGTATGCACTCCTCATAGCCTTGCAAAACCCCAAATCACAGCAAGTATCATCACACTGTGCTATTTAACAAAGCAACAGTTTATAAAAACTCAATCTTTATAACCTAACTGTAAACTGAACTGTACAGCAGTGGGCTTTGCTATGAGGTCATTTCTAAAAAAATACAGGGAAAGAAAGTTAACATTTTCCCCGTCATACCTATGTTCTCATGCAGAAGGTAAGTTGGCTTCTACCTGTATAAATATTTTTATTTTAAAAGAATACTGCACCTAGCAGGAATGCAGCTGTTCAAGCCATGTTGGATGAGCAGCACAACCTGGAGCAGCATCACCCCTGGAGCTGCCAGACCACTGCGCTGTGCGGCACAAGGCATGGGGCAGCCGGACAAAACTTCTGCCTCTGCAGACCACCACGCAGCACCCCACAGCCTGCCCTGTGCTTAAAATGGGAACCTCCCATCAGGAATATAAAAAATGCCAACAACCATCCACGTATTTTCCTGCAAACATATTCCCTCTGCTGGTTTGGGGTTTTCTTGTTTGTTTTAAAATTAATAAGTTGCTTTTGTTACTGCTCCACTTCAGTGGCTAGTTTTTGTTTAATGACTTACTCATACTCCCCCCTCCTCACTAAATTTTATTTCTTCACCTCATTTTAAAGGGCCGTGTTCCACGTGTGGATTAGCTGGTTAAAATATTTATGAGACAAATGTGGCAGAGGCTGGTGCTGCACAATATGGTTTGGGATAGTTCCCTTTTTCCATAAGCAAAACACTAGTAAGAGATGCTGAGTTTTATCAGGATCTTAGTTTCAGCTGCGCTTTTGGAGGCAGAGGCTGAAATCAGAATCAGCTGACAGTAGGAAATGGTATTTTGTAATCAAATCAGCTTATACTGTTGAAACACTCACAATCATTCATTAATAATCATTTAGTAGGAATTCCTGCAATAGCATCCACAGTCATAGGCCCATCACCTGCCAAAGTACTTTCTCCTGTTTAGCCCTGAATAACAGGATAGTTTGGCAGCCACAAATGTCCCTTGACCTTTCTAAACCCTTTCACTATTCACTCAGCTAAATTAGCCCTGTAAGAGGCTGCTGTTATTTTTTTCTACGGATCTACGCTTCCCACTGCGGCCAGCCCACTAGCACATTTCCCCTTGACACAACCACACTCAACAAACTTAGACAGCGAGCAGAAATTGCCATCCACTTCATTAATTCCTCATTTTTCTGACCCACTGAACTGTTAACAGTATTGCACGCTTTATGCGGAGATACAAATTCACGTGGATGCAAACAGACATGAGGCAACACCATGACTACTGATCACTTCCAAAAACTGGCTGCACGCTTCAGTTTGCGCCACGAGCACACTTGGTTGCGTGTAAGCCTATGCCAATCCCAAGAGCATTTCTCAGCCAAGATTTAATCATCAAATGTTCATTCTTTAGTCTTTGGAGAGCTGTCAAAAAAAAAATATCTTTTTAATCTTTCGGAAAAGCAGCGCTACTCAAATTTCAAAAAGGACAGAAGGCAGCACTTCTGATCAGCCAAGATTTATGCTGAGGATTCGTATTTTATGGAACACATGTTTTGGCTTATAAAAGTATGAATCATGTGCATTGGCTTCAGCATTGCAAATACGGCAGTAATACATGAGGGGAAACATTCCCTCTCCACTCGTCTCCCTAAGCACATGTGAGAGAGGTTTTGTGGGCTCTTTTATTCCTACTGCTATGCACGGTGGGTACCTCAGGCGTGTCAGCAAAAATTGTGGGCTCCCCTTTCAGTCCAGACCACACCATTCACAATAACTAGAGAGCAGGCTGTGTTTTGTTCAGAGGCAGTTAGGGGTGCAAAAGCCCCTTCCCTCTCCACTCCCAACTCATGCAGGACCCCTGCACTGAGCTCTCTCAGCACAGCACTAACACAGGCACTACAGGCAATCACACAGCACAGCTGCAGGGAACCAGGGGAAAGAACTATTGTTTTTAAAATATAATTTATTAAAACTACTTTTTCCTTGTAAGGAAAGCAGCATGTAAGTAAACTCTTGCAACATACACAGAAGCACACCCAGTAGTCTTTCCATAAGACAGACACTAAGGCTGTAGTCTTTTCACGTTTACAATACAAATTCTGGATGCAAAAAATTGTCTTTTGGTACAAATCAAAAAAGGACCAAGAGTCCAGCAGGAGCTGCACTGCCACCAAAGTCCATCATCACCAATGAGGCTTGCCGCAACATATATTGAAAAAACTGAGGTACACTTTTCTATTTAACCACTGCATCATAAACTCATGATGGAAAGCTCAGACTGCACCGCTGCCCTTCCAGGGCTCTACATCAGTACCGAGCTCTCCTGCATCTCAGACTTTGGTTCCAGTCACTTTGGTTGGTTCTGAGTGTACCATGTACTCAGGAAAATCAAAATGCTTATGAAATGTTACAGGTCCTTTGCATACGGATGAGAATCAAGTTCCCATAGCCTTTTCCCATGATACTGCTGAACCGTTTCTTCAATTATTGTTTTATTATAATGATTACATGTAGCATGGGAGTGCAATGCCATTTTTATTATTCCAAAATTTAAAAAATACAAACTTTTCTATTAGCCAAAAGTTTACAATAACCAAACAGTAGTTTACCATTTGTCTGCTTACAAGTCAATTACCAGACAGTTTCTGCTGTTTGGCAGAAAGCAATGCAGGGGGTTTTTTTCCCCCCCTTCTGAGTTGATTTACAAAATTGAGAAGAAAACAGAATGTCAATAATTTCATGGAATGACCTGATCTCAGGAATTAGCACTTCTCATTAATTTGTTTGTAAAGAAAAGAAAATTATCCAGTTTAAAAGATCTTTTATACTATTTACTTTTACTGTACACCTCCTCTTTCTAAAGGGTGTATTCCCATCCAAGTGAAACACAAGCATGAGTTTCTGCTGCTGGGAATGCTGGTACTTCTGAGCAACACTGAACCCAACAGCAAAACCAGCCACAGCAAGTAAGGTGAAGTGAACAGCTGTATGTTCTGAACCAAAAGGTTTATTTAACCCAGTAAACATCGCTGAGTCATACCTTCTGATACCACTTTGTACTATTGTAAAGTGTGATGATCAAAATTCATTCCCAATACACTGAAACGAACCAAACCACCAAACAGGGTAGAACTGTTCTAGCCCCTCAAAGGGGGCTTTGGCACAGAATATTTATACTCTGACTAGCGTTGTCGCATTTTTCCATCCTTGGGTATGTAGGAAATGAATGCTCCTGCCTAATTTCCTGGAGCAATTGGTTTACTTGGTGACACCTGAAATGAGATCAACTCTGGTTTACATAACAAGTATCAATACTTATAAAACTGTTCCTCTTTTAAGCAAACAAAAAAAAAACTTGAACAACTTGCTTCAGTTGTACAGAGCAACTCCTGTGCAAACACTCACGTAAAGAGCCAATGCAGAGGCAGACAGGCTTCCTAAGACCTCCTGGTCCTGTACTCCCAGTCCTCCTCACCTTTGCCATGAGCTCGCTGCGTGACACCAAGTAAAGGGCCGCTCCAGCGAGCAGGAGAAAGCTGCTATATAATCATGTTTTAAAAGAAGCAGATGATCAAATGAAGGCACTTGCCTGCAGCTCTAGCCTGGTGCAAGGTGATGGGAAATCTGTTTCCAAAAATCCTGCAATCTCCAACATAAAGGGAACACAAGGGTTTGATCTGAGGTGGCCCTTGGATCACATGTAGAGCAACCAGCACAGCGTATGTGTCTGATCACAACAGAGTTTTTCAAGATCCACTCCAACATAAACCAACCAGCAGAGGTTTAACCTGCTCTGGGGACCTCGGCTCCTCTAAGACTTCCACTTCCCTCTGTAACTGGTAAAGCAGTTACTGAAAGCGGCTCCTTCCATACCCTTCTCCCTCCAAGTTACTGCTGCTTCCTATTCACACATCCCTAAGGTTACCGCACTCATTCTTACCTAACCTTGGGCAATACAAAGTAGCCATTAACAGCTTGTTAAATGACAACAGAAAACTAGTTCAGAGCACAACTTCACCTTTCAAAAGGTACCTTATGAACATGGCACAATTCTATATTACAGGAACAGCAAGTAAACGTTACCTGTTATGACATTAATATCTGGGTACTGGCTTTCACAGAGAGTAACAGCCTTGCTGTCCCTCTCAAACGCCTCCCGAAGCTCTTTCTTAACCGCTGCTGAGCCACATAACCGATACAGGCCTACCACCTAGAAGCAAAAACAATGGCCACACATCAGTTATTTCCCTGCACAGGGGACCAATAACCAACACCATGTTTTGTCTCATCCGGGAAGCGCAACAAAAAGAACTGGTTGGAAGTGTACGTCAAGGAAACTCAAACAGTTAACATCAAATAATAATGTATGTTATCAGACATTACACACGAGACACTGATGGGACCGTTAAGCAGTAAGTGAAGAACGCTATTTTCCATAACAGTGAACATGCAGAGCAGTATGTTATTGACAGAACATGAGTTTTAAAACAGAATCATTTAGTGCTTCATTTTTATGCTAACTTAGGAGACAAAGAAATACAAAATAAGCTAGATAGTAAATAAAATTCAAATTATATTTGCTACCAGTATCCAGGGTTTCAAGAGAATTATGAATACTCCATCATCACATCTCTAAGGTTCTGTTTTAAAGATTACAAGACACTGACTTGCAGGTGTTTCAAACTGTATGAAAAGTTTTATGCAAAGCAGGAGTTATTTATCGTGCTCAAGGTGACAGGAACGAAACCCACAAGACTCTTGGACTGAATTACTAATTCAGTCATGCGCTTTCATGCACCCAAATTTTACATTTTATCATTATTTTTCATTTTCATCAATACCATGTATAAAAAGCACTCCTACGATACTAAGGAATTAAATCTTAGATGTATTAATTTTACTGCATTTTAATGAACTTTATAGGCAGGTGTACTAAGCAGTAAATAGCTAGCCCAAAACTACTATGGACTCGAAAGACACAAAAAGCAAAAAACCACCCTGACTCAGACTGTTCTGACTTAGACCGTGCGACTCTAGGTTTGCAAACAAGAGTATCTGTCTGGCCATATGTTAATTCCTGTTTAAATAAATGGTAAATTACCCAATGGAATTCATACTCCTTCTTTCCCAAGACTGAACATGATCTAGTATTTGTCTGAGACAATTTTTTTCACTCTAAAGTTGTCTTAATGCCATGTCTGAAACTCAGGTGGAGATGCCATACCACACCAGTGGCCTGTAGTCTATAGGAAAGTCAAAAATGTCAGACAAGGACATGGTTAAAGCAAGAAGTTAACAGCGTATTTCACATTTTCGGTTCTCCCTGTGCAAATACACAAATTAGATTTCATGCTCAAAAGCACCAGGTACATTCAGGCACTCCACATCCAAATCGCTTCATTACCAGTGTTGACTTGATTACCCAATATCATTTGCATGACTAGATGCTAATACACATAAAATAAAATGCTGAAACCATGGGACACGTATATTGGAAAGAATAAAACTTCTCTTTTCCACTGATTTGCATAATGTTACGAGACGTATTCACAATAAGAATCACGCACTTGTTATGAGTAGTGGCTTCCAGCAAAGTAATGACACAGAAATACCACTTCTGTCTATGTTTTACGATTTAGGTTATAAATAGCAGAGTTAATCTCCTAACACCTGGAACTACATCCAACCTGTCAGCAATTTAAAATAGTAACAGTGGTAGGTGTGCTTACTTCTCAGTCTGAGCAAGAACAGGTGTAAAAGAAACTGAGAGCTCACACACCCAGTGGAACAGGGTGCGAGATTCCTCCCACCAGTTTCACATTAATTGCCAAGGGGAACATCCGAGCTTGGGGCTGTGCATCTTTCTTCCTCACAGACTTCTTGTCCAGCATCCATAACTGGGGATTCGTTTCCATACCTCGTTTCCCATACATACGTTTGTCCATTAGGTTACGTCAACCAATAAACTGTATTAGGAGGAAGAGAACACACTGGGCACTGCTGCTTTACAGCATTCACCTCCTGTCCTAATTTTGAAAACAACCTGAAGAAAGGCAAGGAGCAGCGGTGCGTGGAAACAATTCAGCCCCCCTGTCTCCCCCTCATCTTAATGCTGTGCACAACCAAAGTGATGGCAGAGACGAGTCTTTGGCATGTTGGCTTCAGACTGCACACACGTGAGTGAAGTTTTCACAAAAGACCTGTCCTCATCACTTTGTGTCACTGCACACAATGCCTTGGTTTTGGGTAGGAGGGAATATTTATACTCTTATTTTTACAGGTAGATACAGTATGCCCTGACGGAGTGATGTGTGTCTCGGGAATTGGGCATTTTCAAGTTCTCAGCTCAGCTCTGCTTTTAGAGGGTGACTACGTGCTTGGGGGCTGCCGGTTCACTTCACTATCCCTAGTCCTAAAGCACGACTGTGAGCAAGCATACACTGTCACAAAGGCTGAGCTGGAAATGCTGATTTCACACAGTCCTGTTATTCTTCCTACATTACAATGTTCACAAAACGGAAGCAGCAGCAAAGCAAAAGTGTAAAGCAAGTGACATGTAAAGGTGTTTTCAATTTCCCCTTTTTCCCCCTTACTGCTCATGCTTTGCAACAACAGCTATCCCAACACAGAGATATTAGCAAAATAGATTAAAATATGCACAGCACCTGGCAGCCTCTCTTTTCAATCTCCAGAATGCATTTCTGCATCAAAAGTGGCACCATCAAGCCCGCATTTTCCTTCTCTACAACTTTTCGAGCTTCTACCCCGAACATCACGGGCTCCCGATCTGCATCGAGACCATCAAGAGAGTTCTCCCACTGCTCCATGAGCGACAGCTTGACATAAATAAGCCCCCTTGGTTCCAGTTTGACAGCCAGCTGATGTGTCTTTGTCACTCGGAAGAGAGTGGGAAGAGCCACGGTTCCATGACAACACACACGATTTTTCCGCGGGGTAGGTTCCCAGCTGAACACCACCAGCTTTAAGTGCTGAGCATTTTCAATTTCTATGTTGAACGTGTGGTCCATATCTAGAAATGTTGTCCTACACGTAAGCAGGGCTGTTCTTGCTTTGTTTACTGAGTCAACCTGTATTGCACAAAAGACATCTTTCGAGTCTACTCTTGGTGGTTTTAAGTCTTCAGCACCATAAAAGTGAATGCTCATGAGTCCAGAGATGTACTGAGAGCACTTGGGTTGATCAGAAAAGTTATAGTGTCTGAAAGCATCGATATCTATTTCAGTTTTACCACTGTTACTTGGAAGGCTCTCCTTTCCTTTCCCACACTTGGTTTCATGCCCATGTTTACCTGATTTTGTTATAAGTTCGGGAGAGTCGCCATCACTGAGGTAACCACCTTTGTTGAACGATTTGGCGCTCCTCGAGCTTTTCTTTTTGCAGGCGTGTTGCGACGACACACTGCTGTCAAGATGGTAACGACTTATCACATTCCTGCTGGCAGTGGTGGCTGAGTTTCCAGAAGACGGCAAAGACAGGGTATGGCTTGTATCCCGGCAGCTGCCTTTAAGCAGGGAAGGAGGGTTATCTGAACTAGTATGGCTTGAAGTTCCCTTGACGCTCAGTTTCCTGCTCAGCTCTGGCAGCTTTTTCATTTTCATGGAAAGCTTCCTCACAGTCCTGGGAGATTTAATTCTATCAGGGAAAGGCCAGTTGATTGATCCGCTTTTTTTCAGAGGACTGGGACTTGGAGGAGAAACCTCTGTGGAGGGTATATCAGCCTTGTGTGCAAGTACAAGTCCAGACCCTTTAGAAGAAAAGAGAAGGAATAATAACTTTCAAACCACTCAGTAACTGCAGTTCGCAGCAATGAAAAAAAAATATCTTGAACTAGGGGAAAATATGTTGATTTGTCATAACTTCATGATAAACACAATTCATTCAGACAACCATCATTCATTCATCAGTCAGATGTTTGTGAGCATTCAGAAAGTGGTGCTGTGCTGACTCATTCAGCCAAATTTGGCACTTCATAGTCAAAAGCCAGATTTGTTCTGCTTTATGGAGATGAAAGGGCCAGAATCTACATATAAACAAACAAGCTATCTCACCGCTGCATTCGGCTCAATCCATTTGTGTGGTATCCCCCATACAAGCAGACATGGCTGCACTCCTGGGGCACAGGTGCAATGAAACCAGTCTTAAATGGGAAAACCCTGGAGTATGGCAAATGCACCTTTGTCTATGAAGCAATTAGCTACATAGCCAACGCATCAGCATTGCCCGCTCCTCTTAGGTCTCGAGGAAAGGCACTCGTCTCTAGTGAATAATATGGCTCTACTCTTGTGCATGTCCCTCTGTTACCCTGACGAGCCCTAAACCCCCCCCACGCAGATGCAGGCAGTGTCTTGCACCTTTTCTTCCATTTCTTTCAGCTCCTCCTTTCCACCACAGGACAGAGTAGGAAGAACACAACAAGGATTTACTTCTTCCAAAAGCTGCATCCTGCACTGCCTCATTCCTGCCAGCAACTTTAAATCTTTCCTGGCACAACCATCCCATGACAGGGCTTAAAGTTACACGGTTCCCAAGTGACGTCATCATGGGAAATCACCCACGTTTCAAGGTACCAGGAAAAAAAAAAAAATCTTAACAGCAGGCACTGATGCTAAAGAGGTGAAAAGAAAATAAAGACTCCCTCAATTTAGCAGTAAAAGACAACTAATTAAGAAACACGATCAGACATGAGCCAGTACTGTACACAGTCAGGAACCTGCGGTTCACCTCATCCTCCAATACTCAAGGAAATCCAAGTATCAAGTTATAGCTCAAGCTTTTCTCACTTCCACCAGCATGAGGCAGTAATGACTGTAGGAAAGGCAATGAATTTACACAAGTTAACGAAGCATGCAAGAGGGGAACTGAGGCCAGAATGAGAGATATTAATAAAATTACATGAGTACTTTCACTTAGAGCCACTTTTCTATCCCTTGAGAAACCAATAGTGGTTCTTGCTAGCAATAACCACCCCATTCACTCATCACTTTGCAAATTTTAGCAGCTCCCAACAGGACTCGCGTAGCCTTGCCTGTGCGGGCCTGGGTACCGCAGAGCCCCTAAGCACGCTAACCCTGTGTGGCACAATTAGCCCGAGCAGCTCACAGAGACTCAAACACCTATATCCATCTGTTATTCCCTAGTTGCTAGCCAGGGAAAGGAAGAGTCTATTTACAGCAAATAAAAAGAAAGAAGTTGTTTTCACAAGATATTCAGTAAATCGTACTTTACAGGGGTTTCTCTTACAGATTTCTCAAAGGCTTACTGCTATAACTCTAAACTAATCACTTCAAGTCCAAATCACCATACAGCTAGTGATTTTTACAAGTCCCCCGTCCATCCAAATTGATTTTCACCATTTCACTATAACTTACTTTTATACTTCACTTAGCTTAAACAGTTAAATCAGGTGATCCAGTCTTTGACCAAAGTGATTTGTTGTGGTTTTGGTTTTCCCCCCAAGAAACCTCTACAAAGACTAGTTCTAGTCCCAACAGAAGTCTGGCTTTAATAACTTTTGCAGATAGTTGCTTAAAAGAGAATCTTTGTAAAAGAAAGTTTCAGTTATGAAGAATAACACATAGAATCTGTTTTCCAGAGCAACAGAGGAAAATTCATTTAGCCCTGCATCTCGTGGAAGTAGTTCCTTTGCAGGGGAAGGGCTATTTCTAGCACGCCTGCTGTGCTTTTCTGGCAAGCAGCTAGTTAGAAATGTGGTGTTTGATAAAAGCGGACAAAGCCTTCCCTTGTACTGCAAATCTCAGCACGGTCCCACTGGTGGGCTGGCCTGGAGCACTCTGTAGCGATCAGTGCCATACTTCAGCCCGCTAACATTAATCTTCCCTTTCTGTCAAAAGTCTCTGGCACAGGCATGGAAAAGCAGGCCAGCAAATTAAATTTCCCCCCAGCTCATTAAAACTGAAAAGTCAGTCTAACACTTTGACTTTTATGTGTCCAACTTCTGCTGCGTTCAGCACCAAACAGTTAAAATAAAATATGTGGCTGGAAGAAACTTAACAGTCGAGTATTATGCAGGATGGTATTCCCATCAGCATTGAGCCACATGTTGTTTCACTAAAGCCAGCAATGTGCTGAGGTATGCACGCAATTTTGAAGAGTGTACATGACACAGCTCTGAAGAAGCTTCAAAAGGAGCTGTAGCACATCCACTAACATTTCACTTCCCAAGCCTGCCCATCTCATACAGGTTTCTCACAAGGGTGCCAGAGGAACTGAGCTGCATCTTGTTCCTTTTACCAAGTTACAAAGCTGTTCTGCAAACAGGATCCTCACTGTCCCTGTCCCCACTCGCTCTGCCACCCCGCATCCCATCTCAGCAGTTAAACTTTAAAAATACCCTTACGGAAGGATGGTAGGAAGAGGTGAAACGTAAGAGGCACCTGCCATGCCAAATGACTATCAAGGTGGCAAAGGGATGGTCAGTTTTATGTGATGCAGCTGACCATATATATATATAAAAAAAACCTATTTTTTACAGTGAGAGCAATCAATCACTGGAACAACGTCTCCAGGGACATGGCAGAGTTCTCATCACTGGGCATTTTCAAGATGCGACAGGGTGCTAGGTGATTTCATCTAGGCTCATTTTCCCACCAAAGGGTGGACCAGATCTTTCGAGGTCCTTTCCAACCTGGGCTGTTCTATTATATACTTACACTTTCTGAAAGCTTTAGCAGTAGGAGTAAGACAGACAAAAAAGCAGGTTTTGAAAGACAATGCAATCCAAGTCAAAGTGACTTGACATCGTAAGTGACTGCTTCCATTAGCTGTTTGCTCAGCTTGACTAGTAAAGCCACCTTCTATTTTGCTCAGCAATATGGCTGCGTGAAAGGATAAAGCCCTTTCATGACCAAAGCCACACAACTGGGGAGACAGGAACAGCCTTTGGGAATACAGTGCTTCACCATACCAGACTCCCCCCCCCCCCCACCCCACCCGGCTGTCCACCAGGCAATGGCGGCTGCCCCCTGGGTCGAGCGGCAGACCGTACATACCCCTACACAACGCTGCCCCAAGGCAAGAGAGGGCTCAAACTATCTTAAGCACTTACAATACAGCCCCTGCCAGACACATGCAACGACTTGGCACAGTAAAAATGCTTGTCTGACCCTGCTTAACGCTGTTTATGTGTGCTTGGGACCATATATCACTGTCATACTGACTGCCAGCAACGCATGCTATCTTACAGGCATATTTGATTAGCCTGTTCTACATATAACACTCCTCATTGCTTAAGGTAGGGTTTCGGAGCTATTTTAAAGTTTCTCAGAAAACCTGTAACTTATTTTTGGGACAATGAGTTGAGGTGAATGAGTAAGCCAGAAAACTTATCAGCTCCTTATGACAGCAAGCTACCGAAGTATCAAACAGCCACTCTCACTGCTAATGGAAATGCTGAGATCGACCAAACTAAAGTAGGTATGTAATCGAATTTTCCCTACTGTTCTCCAGACAGACTTAGTAAGTACACTACATCGAACACTGAAATCATCTCTCTAAAATGATGGCATTAGTGTCAAAGCTGTAAGCCATTTCATTTCAAAAAAAGGAAAAAAAAAAAACAAAACCAGCTTACACTGATGGTTTATAACTCCCTCCTGTCTAGATTTTTCATTCTTTTTCTTTTATTATTTTTAAATCAACCAATGACTTACTGGGAAAATGTATTAAAAATGAAAATGCAGCAAATGAAACCAGAAAAGCCCAAATATCTCAAAATTTTGTTGTAGCGAACAATGAGCAAATGAAAAGGGCTACCGTTTTTCTGTGCGAGATGCTACAAGAAATACTGATCTGGATCCTCGACTGACAGAAATGGCACAGCTCTACTAATGTCAGAGGCTGTGAAATTACTCAGGCACAGGCCCATTACACTTTTTCATCCTCAGATAGTTCCAGACCTGTTCTGATAGAAAACTTCAGAGTAGAACTGTAAATGCCATTAAGAGAAGAATTCATGCTATATCAAATACAAGCAACTTCAATCAGAGATGATGCTTTCGTTCTATCTTATCTGCATCAGCAACTGGGAAAAAAACCCTTTAAAAAAACTAAAAAGAATTTCTAAAAGTGGGATAGAATAGAATTATTTCTATGCAACATCTTCAATACCTAAACAGAAGGAAGAATCTCCTCTTTTAATCTGTAAAAAAAAAAAAAAAGGCTGTAGGTGTTACCCCTATAAAAATTACTATTTTGACCAATGCTGGCACCTCTCAGTTTCATCCCACGTAACACTTCAGAGTCAATGAATGGAGAAATTATTAAAAGGGTTAAAAAAAAAAAGTCTCTAAGAGCTCTGTGATGGTAGTTTGTTTTCTCCAACCACCATGCACACTGACATTAACCAAGCTGTAACAAACCCATCAACCCAGGGATCACTTTTACAGGAGCAAAAGATATAAATTGCTTTAAAGAGCCCATTAATTAAGATGGGAAGCGATTACAGAGTAACCTCCCGAGGCTCATGCACACCGAGAGGTGAAGGGGCTGACCACTGCCTGCTCTTCATCGCAGCAGCGATCCTCAGAGCATCCTCGACAGCAGTACCCCATTAGAGAGGAACAAGCACGTGTAACAGCACTTCAGATCTCTGACCAGACTTAAGAGCTCAGTAACTACAAACAAGCACGAGTTTGTTGCGGATATTTTAAACATTAATGATTCTGCGATGCACATAAGCCACAGTTGGCTCTATTCAGGCGCTGGCGTTATGCCAAGACACAAGCGGCAGCACTGCAGCCGAAGCCAAGCACTGCCTGTTTGGGCGGCTCTCATGAAGATTTCTTCCCCTCACTGTGTCTTTCATGGCATGAAAAGCAGCTTTGCCCTATTTCCCCAGTCAGAGGATATAAACAGTTACTTGGTACAAATCAGAAACGGAAAAGGCGACAACTATTTTAAATTAACTGCTTCTTCTCCACGGCTGCTACATCCTTTTGCCTCTTTCAGCAGCAGTCCTTACGGTATCGTCAGCCCATGGATCAAAGACACACGCACGAGTAGGCCTTCGACCTTCAAAAGCGTGTGCCCAAGCTCCTCAAAAGCTCACCAACAAGCTGGCTTCAGCTCCGCAGGAGAAAGAAGGAGCAGAGGGACCTTTCTACCACGTACCAAACCTTTTCAGTATCTCAAACACGACACAAGTATTTCGCACAAATGCTTTTCTCCCTCATGAAACCAAGGCTCTTTGCACTTGTAAAAACAGTGAAATCACAAAGCATCTTCCATCTGGAAAAAAGAAATTAAGCAAACAGTATTTTAAACTGTGGAAGGAAATTGGTAAACAGGATCTGCTGCCCAGAATACTCTATGTATACCGCTGGAAGATCACTTGCAACATCTAAGCATGCAAAATACTTGCCTGCATTGGCCCCAGAAGATGTATTTGAAAACTAGGATAGTGGTCACGGTCTAAGTGGAGAAAGAGCTACTGATTCCTACCAGGGTTTTCCATCCAGACAGCTAACAGACATATATTTTCAGCAGCAAAAGTACAGTCCAGATCCTGGCAAGCTACAATGCGCAAGTCCTACCAGCATGTCTCCAAGATACAGACACACGTGAGATGATTCCACTGATTAGCTGGATACTAATCCCAACAGTAATCCTCCCCAAAAGCAAAAATATTACAAATTCTTCAGAAGGCACTATTCAGAGCTCCATGCTGGCACTACGTTTCTACATTACTAACTTGGAATCAAACATCTTCTTACTCTTACCTGTTGTGTACTTATCATAAACAAAATACATGAATTATTTTCCCAAGCTCTACTGTAGGGGTGCCTTATTTTTAATCAGTTCCTTTTTAAAAGCCAGCATGGCTAGAATTATTCACTAAGGAATTACCTGACAAATCCTGTTAACGTAAGTGGCATTTACCATAGAAAGTAAGCAGATTAACATTGGGAACTAGCAGCGTAAATTAAGACTACGGGGCAAATTAGCAGCTCTGCAACTACAATCCATTTTATTAACATTTACAGGAAATAGATATTTGCTGCTGTGTTTGAAAGGACTCCCAATAACTGAATTCTATCATTTATATTTTTTTTCTTAATCTTCAGTCTAATAAAGACTCTCAAAAAAATTGCAAAAAGACCAAGACCATTTTCTCTCTACAAAGCTGGAAATCCAAATAAGGCAGCAATGTTTACAGTTTCAGAGGTAAAATTGACTGCATTATCCAAAGAAAAAAACGACAAAATGAACAACTATGTACTTTGTTGGCTTTTGAAGTGCCCCACTGTTTTCTGTCTGTGCTTCTCAAAATCTAATACTTCAGACTCTAACACTAACCAATATTGGCATAGATAAAATCATACCAATAAGAAAGAAGAGCAGACTTTTCCCTAAAGCAGCAACTGTGTATTTGTCAGGAGTTACTGCTTGAGATACCCAGCTCTCCAAGAATACAGACATCAATTTCATTGCAGCTGTGTAATTCAAACAAGGTCCTAACACAAATAAAGTTAAATTGGCCATATTGCCCTTCATGCAGTAATCTTGTATGGATGAGCTGTCATTTTAAATTTGACTGAAAATAACTGTAGACACCTTAACTGGATTAAAAATAAGAACTAAGCCACTTCTCCACAATAAAGCCAATTACTGAGCAGCAGGGATCCACTTCACCATCAATTGATCTATTCAATATGATCACTATTCAATACACGCTGCATTTAAAGTAGCTTAATTAACTCCACGCATAACAAACCAGTCAGGGGAAGTTCATAACACTTTTTCTCCTGGTTTCATGAGATACTTTAAATGAGCAATTTTGCTTTCAGAAATAAAATGTTTCTTCAGAACAAAAACATTTTTAACTTTCTTATTCTTACATAAAGGGATTTATTTTTTTTTAAAAAATAAATAGTCACCTATATATTGAGAGATTAACCACCTAAATGGACATGAAACAGTCTGCAGGACACACAAGGCTTTCCTAAACAATTATGCTTACCGATCTCTCCAAAGCACCTAGAGCTCCAACGATGAAAAAAATCTACCTATTTTATCTATCTTGCAAGTAAATACAATTGGTCCAAGTAATTTGATGCAGCTATAAAGTGACCTATTTCTAAATAAATGCCCAGTAACTTTAACACACTTTGCAACTAAACATATGCTTGTATCCGCAGCATTTCCACAAAGAGAACTAAATGTGAGCTCCCAGAAGAGAAGACTGACTGTTTTTTCCTCCGCTGTTTACAGCAGTTGCTTTGGTGCCTTTGAAAACAAGCCCCGTTCCCAGAAGCAATCTCTGCACTGGGAATCTGGGCACAGGAGCTTCTGGCCCGCAGGAACATGGGGTGAGAAGCCTGCCGGGATGGCGAGGCTGGACAGGGGCAACCTGGATCGGGGGCTCCTCAGGAGGGCAAAGCACACCTGGGCTCCAGTAACCGGCATTTCGGGGGCTCTCTGCTGAGCCAGGCAGAAATACAGGTTCTTAAATGTCAGTGCAAGGAAAGTGTGAACCTTCTCCAATGAGTGGAACCCAGAATTCCCTGCCTCCTGAACATCATGCTAAGTTTCTAGCCCTCAACAGGATACTAGAGTTAGGTCAAGATAATATAAGACGCATAGTAATTAAAAATAATACCATTTTGGAAAGGGTTGGAGTTTTTTCTGCTTCTTTTTGTTTAGTGTGGTTTTATTTTTGTTTAGGCTTTTTTTAATAGACTGGGAAAAATCTTTAATAACATGCTGAATTCACACACTAATGGAGTTATGAAAATGGAACTATCAACCACTCGGCCAAAGATAACAAGGAACAAAGAGGCTGCCTTCTGAAAGTTAAAACCGCCCTCTCTAGTCTGTTACATTAGCCTGAGACGGTCAACAAGACAGCAATTACAGAAAGCAACGTGATGAATAGCATTTATATAGTCTTCCAAAAAGTCTTTATTAAAAAGTCCCAGACAGCAAGTTAAAGAAACTTCTGCAGACATTAAGTAGGCTCAAGGCTGGAATCCAATGCCAGGGTTACACACTAGCAAACAGAAAGGAAACCCAGTGTGTTCTCACATTACCAAGCTTTAGCAAGCTCACTTTGTAAAACCTTTGTCTTCGGCAAGGTGGGGGCTACAGAGCACAAACCACACCTGGACATGCCATGAATGAACTGACTGAGAAACCGCTGCGCAGCTCTACATTTACTGGGTATCAGTCTCACAACATGAGACATGTTTTTATGAACTTGACATGCATTTCCACTGGAAATTTGCTTGATAAAAATAAAAGGAAGGGAAAGAGAAAAGAGAGACATAAAAGCAGTTTATTATTCCTCTAAAAGAAAACAGAAGACATCACATTTTTATGTTCCTGAAACCACTTACCTGTTGAAGGGCACTTAAAGGTAGGATTGTCCTCTACTGCTGGCACACCAGGAGCCTTGCAGGCAAACCTCTGCCGGTGCTGCTGCATACGCTCCCCAGGATGCACCGCATCGACCTGACTCACTTCGCTGGGCTGAGCCGTCCAACTGTCCCCCGTGCTCTCCATGGTGCGTGGGGGACCCTCATGGGGACCCGTGGCCATCCCCAAGTCACCTCCGGGGTGGGTTTTGTACCAAACCACTGGGGACCCCACCTCAACAGGGCTATTCACAGCAGAAAGGCAGACCCTTGGCAAATCTGGCTCATCATCTTCAGGGATCGGGTTGTACCATATTTCTCCTTCATCATCTGCGTCGTTATCCTCACCAAAGTCCACAGCAAGACTCGTCGGCATGGCAGGGCTTGCGGTGCATGGCAGGGCACCGACAGGAGCGCGGCTTCGCACAGGGAACTCCCGCCCCACCGGTGACGTGGAAGGAGCCCGCGGTGCTGTGGGTGCAGGCAGCAGGATGGGAGATTTGGGTACCGGCGTAACAGCCCCATGCATTTCCTTATAGGAGTTTTCTTCTTCCAGAGGAGGAGGTTGGTGCGTGCTCTGCTGCAGCCAGCTGCGTTTCTTAGAAACAGTAATGCTGTTCACCTGCGGCCTGTGCTCAGGGACCACGCTGGCCTGGGGGGACTTGGGCTCCTTCCTGCTTCTTGAAGCTATGTAAACATTTTCTATTAAATCTGTTCCCAGAAAGAAAGGCAGAAAGAGAAGGAAAGATAATGTTTAGAATATCGTTTTGCTTTTGACAGACGAACACACATGCTGTCATATGACATTTGCATTAGACCTTATCCGAAAGGACAAAAGATAAGTTGATTTGACCATAAAATTAAGATTTCAGCCTGTCAAAGCAGAATGTGCACATTATTAATAAAGAGTCAGGCTTGTTTGGCTGTATTTTTAACACCATGTAATTTAGATAAATGGCACTGAGAGAGCCGTGCTGAAAGGTTACGCATACTTAGACAGAAACAGCTGGTTTTGTTCAGCTAAGTTCAGGTACAATTGGTTTGGAAAGTTGCTACGTAGTATTTCCACAGTTTACTTATGCCAATGAAGAAATAGCCCCTGGTTTTAGTATAATGTGTAGCTTAAACAGCTACCAAAAAACCCACATAGATTCACTTTTAGATTTAGACACAAAATACAGGTGAGGATACGTCTTGCACAAAAAAAATCCAGAAAGGACTGTCCTTAGCAGCTTCATCCTATAATTAAGACAGAAGCATTCCCTGATTTGTGGGGAATAAAACAAAACACACCATCATGAAAGGAAGGAAGGAAGAAGAATCGTAGAAAAGTTTTTAAATATCTCATTACACAACAAAAATTTTGTGTAACACCTGATCAGATTCCACTGACCGCTCCCAAAACTTGACACAATTTCTTTAAAGCAACGACCAAGCACTTAATTATGCATTGAAAAAGTCACTTGCCCTGGAGCCCCTTGGCAGAGCACGTCCAAGCAGCCCACTCAGCAGCAGTGCCATATCCCCAGCAGGCTGCAGGGCACCGTGTCCCGTCCAGGGAGCTGGGACCACGCAAGGAGCAAGCACCTCACCCCCGAGCAAGCACCGGCACCTTCACTAGGACCAGAATGAAAGCTGCAAACACATCCAAATCAAAGACAGGGAATGGAGGTCGGACAACCCTCGTGCTCCTCTGTGGAGGAGGTCAACCCAGACAGGGTTTGCTCAGCCACTAAGACCGAATGGGCGTAACAGGGTTGTCGTAACACAGACAACTTGTTTTCAAGCAAAGCCCTCTGCAACTGGAAATTCCAAATGGGAGTAGCTATTTGACACTGCTTGAACATTATTCTCAGCAAACAATTATTTACACACCAAAACCAGATGTTAAAATACAGACACCCCTCTGGAGAACTCAAGGAGCAGCCCTGTAAATCCAGCTAAGTTCACTGTAGACAGGGAGTCAGGAAAAAGACTGTCACTCGAACACCTTCCCTTCGACCCTGTTTTTAGGCTTTTACATTAATGACAGAAGAGATCCTCAGTAAGATCTGAAACATCACCATTTCATTTGATGAAAGATTCATTTGGCGATTTCTTTTTTAAAATGAGGTTTGCTTGTTTGGATGAACTCCAACGTGAACACTGTGATTTGAAGAATTAACTTGGTTCAAAGAATTAACAAAGTTATCTGTGCTCATTTTGAAGCCTTTGCTCACCTCCACTGAAGTGTTTTGCTACACTGGGGCCTAAGTCGGTCAATTAACAGAATCTGAGGAAAACGTGAAAGCAAGGCTAAGGATGCACATCTCTGGTAGCATTTCAGTAATTTGGCAGCAACCGTATTCCTTCCTTCACCCATAGCCTGGAAACGTTAAGCGTGCCATTGTAAAGGTTCCTCTTTACACAATTTCACTACTATTTCAAGTAAAAACTAACGTGCAGTGGGCATAGGACTATGCCTACATTTCCAAGAAGTCAGTTTGGATCGGGGACTTCTTGGGCGGGCATCCTCCTGCCGGTGACAGCTACCTCAAAGCCCTCCACTCCTGCACGGGCAGCCCAAGGAGCGGTCCCTGCTCTGCTAACAGAAATGGATGGAGCATCCGACAACTGTATTTCCACAAACAGAAATATGTTACTTCCTGCTTCACTGTAGAAACGCAGGCCCTTCCAGGCCCTTCCGTGCTAGTTAAGACAGCCTACAATTCCCAAAACAGCGGGCTCCCAAGAAGTACAGTGTGCCTAAATATGCACCCAGTGACACATCTGGCATCAGCCCCAGGCTGCCCTTTGGTCCCAGCGGCAGCAAACACACAGAGGAAACTCAGCTTTGTTTTCAATATCCATGCCGGTATCTCAGTAACAAACATCTGCAAAAGCTTACCGCAGAAACATTAATAATCAAGCAGCTCCAGCATACTCCAATAACCCTACTGCTCGCAGAGACACGCTGCCTACCACACGTATTCAAAACGACCCCTCCTCCATCCCAAATCAACGTGCTGCCTGTAAACGCTCACTGAATCTCATCCAAACGACACCCTTAAATGTAAATCTTCCAGTTGCAGCCTTTTTTGAATCGATAGCTCTATTTGCAGGCACTGCTTTCCGAACTTGGCCCTGATCCTGAAAGCCCTTACGCCTGTGTTTATTTTATTAACAAACTGTTTCACATGCAAGTATCTGCACAACCAGTGATTCAATATCACAGAGCAAGTTTTGAACATCGTTAGCTGTTATAGTAACGAGTCCATTTTAAATAAATACAAAGCTTTCAGAGATTTACAGGTCAGGCACATACTTTTGATTCTAGAGCAAAGGCTCATTCAGAAGAGCACAGTCTACTCTCAATTAGTACTCTAATACATTTAATATATTCTAAAAATATATATTAAACCTCCACACAAACACAGAACAAGACAATGGTTCCTTCCCAAAAGGTTTCAGTATGGTGTTGAATAAAAAAAAAAGTCAGGTATTTCCTTCACCTTCCACTCTCTATTAAAAATAAATAAATAAATTGCTATTTAAATTTAAAATGTTTTGGTAACAACACATGTATGCTCAGAAACTATCAATGTTTCAGCTCAACTGAGGTCAAAATTGATGTTCTGCGTCTTATGTAGGCATACAAAATATTTCATTATGATACTGCACACTGCTTTTCAGGTACAATGAAGAGGGGAACAACTTTTTCCAGTGCCTCTGTATACGGATCAAAACAATTCATGGTTCTTCTGGTTCTAACAGCAGCTATTTGAATACTTTTTTTTTTTCATTAGGTTTCCTAGTAAAACTAAGAAATAGAATAATTCTGCATTTAAATGGAACAGCAGCAAGACTAAAAATAGATTCGTAAGCTTTCAAATGCACCATTTAACAAAAGCAAGCTGCAAACAAAAGCCAAAGAATGACAAACAGTCATATGATAAAACGTGCAGGGAATCACACAAAGTAGTGGTCTAAATTCAAGAACCTCTTGTTTTAACGAGGAATTTTTATCGTCGAGAAGAACGGTAATTACGGATGTGAGGATGTTACTGTCGAGGATTGATTCGAGACCTAAATTTAGATTTGCTGAAGCGCCCGATCTCTGTTCACAACAAATCTGAAGGTTAGACAAGATCTGGGAAAAAGACAAAAACTTTTCTAAACAGAAGTAAAAAGCTTCCTTAACGTCAGCGCGTACTGGCAGCTCCATCGAAGACCCCATCGGGTTTGGGGCTCTGTTTTTGTTTACTTACAGTTTATATAACCTGGCACTAGCCCATAAAAATAAAGTTAGCCTTTAAACATGGACGATGGGCTTACAGTGCTCCGCAAGGCACACAGAAGCACGGAGCCCCTTCCCCTGCAACCGCTGACTTGCTGCAAAGGCTGAAGCTCGCAAAGCCGCGATGCTGCAGGAGTTAACCACGGCAGCCGCTTTTCGCTCAGCGGCGCGCGGCATTCCCACCCGCAACGTTCTACTCGCTGCGATACGTTGCAACGTAAATGTAAAGCACACGCTGCAGTAAACAGCCTCGCGGATTCGCAGAGGGCAGCCGGGTCTGTCAGAGCCACGGCACACCACTTTTCACAGCGCCGCGCCGCGACCCGCGCAGCCTTCCGTCCCGCTTCCAAGAGCGGTTACAAAGCCACCGCCCGGCAGCGGCACCGCCGTTTTAGCACGTGAGAGCCGCTTCGGTAGAGCCGTGGAAAACGCACGGCCCCGGGCAAAGCCCCGCCGGCCCCAG